>JADRCD010234572.1:29038-36538 GCA_019843815.1 Montemys delectorum
TGAATGAACCCCTGGTCTACATGACATGGGTGGATCATAGAAACATGCTATTGAAGGATAAAGATGCTATGAATATTAAAACAGTAAAAACACTTTCACATATTTCGACATGCATAAAATATGTATGACAGAAATTTTTTTTTGCAAGTCAAAGAAATTAAAAACACAATTTCAAGATACCAGTTACCAAAGAAGAGCTGAGGAGTGGAACGGGGAGGGAGGTAACAGATGAGCCATCTGGGCCCAGTGTTCCAGCCCCCAGGCTGTGTGGTGCCTCCACTATGCATCATAACTTTTGCAAAGACAAAGGCATGGGCACCCTGCAGGACCTGAGGCCAACATGCATGCGTATCTTGGATCTTACTCTGCCCTTGAAGGCAGTGACTCTGAGCCACTATTTCAAATGCCACTCGGGCTGCTGAGTCAAGGACAGAAAACATGATGGTTCAGAACAGAAGCATGAAGGATTCAGGGGAGGAGACCCCTGCTGTCATGACTAGGTGCAGAGACAGGGGCAGCATTGTGGGGGAGTGGAGACTTCAGGATGCATTGTGCACACCTTGCGCTTCCCTAGAGCCAAGAGGCCCCGTGGTAGAATTGGGGGATGAGGATGGAATCAGACTTAGCTTCAGGGTTTGTTTTTTTTTTTTTAAGATTTATTTATTTTATGTATGTGTGATCTCAGAAACACCAGAAGAGGGCATCAGATTCGTTACAGATGGTTGTGAGCCACCATGTGGTTGCTGGGAATTGAACTCAGGACCTCTGGAAGAGAAGTCAGTGCTCTTAACCGTTGAGCCATCTCTCCAGCCCCAGCTTCAGGATTTTGAGTTGGCCAACTAGGCAGAGAAAGGTGCCCAATTTGTAGAACCAAATGAGGAAGGCTGAGAGAACAGGTTGGGTGTGGAAGAAACCGTATAACAAAGAGTGCTGCCTTGACTCTGAATCTGACTTTGTTGGTATAAGGACCCATGAACGTTGGAGCTGGGAGATGTTAGTCTGAATTGCATTGTGGGAAACTGACCTGTCCATTAAGCCAAATGGACAGAAGAGGCCAGTGACCCTTGGAGGACAGAGATGAGGGCACAGCCAAACAAGAGAGGGCAGCAGTTCTGCCTGACAGAGTTTCCACATCTGGAAAGGCAACAGGTCTCCAACTCTTAGAATATAGTTTCGTAAGAAGAATGTTCGTCACGTTTTTTAAAATGTTTCAGCTCCACCATCACATTTGAATGTCACAGGATTTCCAGTGTCATTCTGGCACAGCAGCTGCCCCCTCTTTATGCTCAGGGAGATTTTGGTTCAGTGCTCGACCTAACAATGTGGCACACCCCCGTAAGGGCACTGATCTGGTCACAAGGCATACAGTTGGTTCCAAAGGACCAATAGGACTCATCCAGGCAGAGAAGCTTCATGGTACCAACAGAGGCCACAGCCTGAGTTGGAGTTCTCCCCTGGGAAGTAAGTGACTGGGAGACACTGCTAGGTGGAAGGTGACATGGGACACTTCTGTCCTTGCGGCAGGTTGGGAGCACGGTGCTATTCCGTTGTCAGAAAGGTTACCTGCTTCAGGGATCCACCACCAGGACCTGCCTTCCCAACCTGACCTGGAGTGGAACCCCACCTGACTGTGTCCGTGAGTGCCACCCCACCTGACCCCACACTTCATCCACTGCCCCAGGATGGAGTGGCTGGCGGGATGTGTTCCCATCAGGACCAATGCTGATCTCTCTACAGTACTTGCCTCTTAGTGCATCACAGATGTTTCTACACAAAAGCCTTTCTGGAGTTTGACAGTCATCCCTAGACCTTAGCAAAGAATAAGTGATCCAGAGCCATTGAGAACTAAGAACTATGGAGGGGCAGGGTCATGGAAACATTGTAGCCATTAAAGTCATTTGCTTGGTGTTGCACATTGAGGTTCCTGGTGACTGGCTAAGCCATCATGCTAAAATAGTCCTAAAGATCTTGAGTGTGGGCTCAAAAAGAAGTGAAGGAGGGGGAGTCAGGTATGAAAGGGCAGAGATGGGAAGGAACAGGTTCTACAGAGGGACAGGGGATGGAGGAGAGGTCCCTCACATGTGTCTGCTGCATCTTCAAATCCCGGACTCCTCAGGCCTAACATTGTCTTTGCTCTTGTCACCCAGCCCACCACTGCAAGCAACCAGAGACGCCCACACACGCCAATGTCGGGGCCCTGGACCTTCCATCCATGGGTTACACACTCATCTACTCCTGCCAGGAGGGCTTCTCCCTCAGGGGTGGCTCCGAGCACCGTACCTGTAAAGCCGACGGCAGCTGGACAGGCAAACCACCCATCTGCCTGGGTGAGCGAGCCCTTCCTAGGGCAGAAGCGGAGGAGGAAGGGGTTGGCAGGCACTGAAGAGGGCCAGGAGGAGGACAAAGCTTCCAACTGAAGTGTGGAAGAACCGAGGCAGAAGACCACTTCAGAACAGCTCACACAAGCTCATGTCGACCCCACTGCCTGCCTTCACTTAAGCAAACACACAGCATCCCTTTCATTTAAACAAGCATGCACCATCCCACCCAGTTCCTCCTAGCAGGCCCGAAGAGCACCTGACTTTATCCTCTCCCCCTGTTAATCTTACTGTCCCCCTGTCAGGCCTGTCCTGGGCATGGCGTGCTTGCCCGTCCTAAAAGAGTTCACAGCAAGGCACATTATCATGTTACGGGCATGATCTGTGCCCCAGGGACACTTGCCAGAGTCTCCAGGCCCATGAAGGAGGGCGGGGGGGGGGGGGGGGGGGAATGGGAATAAGGATATTTTGAGAAAGTGTAGCCAGGGTAGGAATGGGCAAGAGAGCTGAGAGAAAAGTCCCAAAGCCCTGGCCAGCAGCACCGTGGCCCTGCATAGGTCATTTACACAGCACTGGCCTCTCCCATGTTGATAGTGAAGCAAGGCTCTTCCTCATCATGCTCTTTCGGTATGTGAAGCCCAGGCAGGGAAAGGATGCTAGTCCTTCTCTGCCAACTGTCTTCTTCCGTACATTCACCCTGGTGTCACTTTCTGCAGCCTCTACTCTCCCGACACAGTCGGTATTTTAAAATACATTGTCACGTTAACATGTCACCACCATATGTGGAAGACATAGAAATAATGAATGCTTGAAAGAGACACTGATCATTGTAACCTGAGCAGTGTAATGACCCCTTGAGAAGCCAAGAGATGGGCTGAATGCTGGGAATGAGGGGGAAGGTCACTGAAGGGGAGGCAGGAGCCAGGGAGGGCTGCCTCAGGAATGTCATGTGTGGTATATGGTATGGTATGTGTTTGTGGTAGGAGTATATGATATGTTGGGGGGATATGGTACATATATGTGAAATATCTAGTGTGTGTGTATGTGTTTATTGTGAAGTGGGGGGGGTATTTGATTTATGTGTGAGGTATATGATGTGGGTTATATGTGTGAGAAAGAAAGAGAAAGAGATGGTATGGGGCTATATGGTGTGTTGTGTGTGTAATAAATGGTGCGACGTGAGTTAACTATGGTATGAGGTATGTGTGTGAGATATATGGTGTGGGGGTATGTGATGTGTGTGAGAGAGAGAGGGTGTGTGTATGTATGATATGCAGTGTGAGATGTGCATGTGTATTGTGTGATATGGTATTGGCTGTGTGTCTGGGGTATACGTTATAGTATGTATGAAGTATATGGTATGGGATGTGTGTGTGTGTGGTATGTGGTGTGAGAATTGTGGTATATGGTACAGTACACATGTGGCATGTGCGTGGATATGTGTAAACTGTGGTATGAGATGTGTATGGTGTATATGTGATGTGTGTGTATGTGTGTGCTCCATGTTGTGTGGTGTGTGTGTGTGTGGTTCATGGTGTGTGATAGGTGTGGTACACAATGTGTGGTGTGTGTGTGGTACATGGAGTGTGTGTTTACATTCACACAAGCCATGTGCAGAGAGGCTGGCTGTGCATCTTGGGCACTGGGAACAGCGCTGCAGTGAACCCAAGCATGAGGCTCATCTCCAGCATGGTGGATTCAGTTCCTTTGGGATACACCCAGGAGTGAGATCCAATGATAATTTTATTTTGAGTTGTCCTTAACTATTTCAAGATTGTGCCAGATTCTGCTGTTCTTATTTAATACTGTAACAAAGAATCACATAAACACGTACATCTGTCTGACACTCCAGTAAAGGTGACTGATGTGTCTGATTCCCTCGTTTGTCTGTGCACTGTGCCTTTCTGAGATGAGTAGGTAACATCACTGTCCTGGTAGGAGAGGATGAAAGGCTGAGTCAAGTACAAGACCTCAGAGAGCATGTTCACCTAACTTCAGCCAAGCAGCTGTCATCAGTTTCCCTCCACAGTGGGAACCAGAGGCTGACCCTATTTCCTCCCCTTGCCTTTCCCAGCAGAGGTCCGGCCCAGCGGGAGACCCATCAACACTGCCCGGGAGCCTCTGCTCACCCAGGCCTCAGGTAGGCGGAGTCCAGATTGCTGGCTCACAGAACTGGTGCTGCCTCTGCCATTCCCATGCCGTTAGCCAGTTTCAGGCACACAGGTCCCCCGCCCAGTGGGAAGGAACGGAGACCCACCCACCGACACCAAGGCAATTCCCTGACAACTCCTAAGACAGGCTGACTCTGAAAGGAAGTGAACCTTTTTTGTTGTTGTTGTTTTGTTTTTTGTTTTTGTTTTTGTTTTTGTTTTTCGAGTCAGGGTTTCTCTGAGTAGCCCTGGCTGTCCTGGAACTCACTCTGTAGACCAGGCTGGCCTCGAACTCAGAAATCCACCTGCCTTTGCCTCCCAAGTGCTGGGATTAAAGGCATGCGCCACTACCACCCAGCGGAAGTGAACCTTAACCAGAAGCTTCATCAAAAGAGAAAGCCCAGGCCCTTAGAAAAGTGACTGGGGACTTGAGCTCTGGAATCACTGGGTAGTGCAGCCCTTCCTGGCACAGTACCCACCAGTGCGTGCTCACAAACCCAGAGACTCTGGTCCTTCTCAGGGAGCTTCCTGGTCACAGGGACCTCTTCAAGATAGGCATTGTGTCTTTAAGAATGTCAAAACCAGCCAGGCAGTGGTGGCGCACGCCTTTAATCCCAGCACTTGGGAGGCAGAGGCAGATGGATCTCAGAGTTTGAAGTGAGCCTGGTCTACAGAGTGAGTTCCAGGACAGCCAGGGTTACACAGAGAAACCCTGTCTTGAAAAAGAAAAAAAAAAAAAAAAAGAATGTCGCATCCAGAACTGGACACAGAACCACAGGTGCAGCTTGGCCAATGCAGATTATTACAAACTCTGACATCCTATGTTGGACCTTCTACTTTTATTACCATGATTATTAGATTTCCACTGCTGTGACAAAGACTATATCCAATCCAATTATGAAGACAAAATGTTTATTTTAATTCACGGTTCTGGTGGTCAATCTAGGACTGGTTGACTTTGAGGCTGGTGGGGTAGTAAATGTCATGGTGGGAGCATATTATGGAGAAATCCCACTCACCTCACAGCTGCGTGAGAGAGAAAGGGGAAGATAAGGTGGCTGGGGCCCCACAATTCCCTTCAGGGGCGTGCCCTACTGACCTAAAACCTCCTGCCTCACCTCCTAAAGCTTCCACCACCCACCCTCCACCTCCCACCTCCCAAGAGTGCCAAGCTGGAAACTATGCTTTAATAGTGGGCTTCTGGGGGAACCTTCCAGATCCAAACAGGAGTGTACCTTGACATGTATATTAAAGTTCTATAGTTTCGGTTTGCAGGCCATTTTGGTCCCTGACCAGCTATATCTGTTAACAATTGAGCTTCACGTCAATTAAATTGTGTTATTAGGTTAAATGGGGAGGGAAAATCTTGCCTTAGGGCAGTGGTTCTCAACCTTCCTCAATTCAGTTCCTCATGTTGTGATGACCTCCAACCATAAGATCATCTCATTGCTACTTCGTAACTGTAGTTTTGCTACTGTTGTGAATGGTAGTGTAAATATCTGATATGCAACCCACAAAGGGCATTGAGAACCACTGCCTAAAAAACCACTTTGCTACAAAGATGAATGGTTTGGTAGCCACACTTGAATGGTACAAGGAGCTTCTGAACACTCACCTTGTATACATGATTTGAAGTATTGGAGTACTTAATCATTGTAACATTGACCTTGATGAGTGAGGTGGAATGGCCCCCACTTGCAGAATCGAGCTGCAGCGCACAAGTGAGGAAGCTGGTCACTGGTACTTGACGAAGCCAGCACACAGGGATGATGGTTCTACGTAGGCACCAGCTTGACTATTCTATGTTCAGGGAGTTGTGTAGGTGTTCTCTTCAGCAATGATACTTTGCCATTGGTTTGTGGAACGCAACCTACAGTCTTGGCAACAGCTTGGGTTATTTGAGGATTCCAATGAGACCCCTTTGGCTGATAATTCCCGGTATTGGAAGCTTCATTTGGTGACAAGAGATGACCAGTTGGGGCTCTTCCCCCATTATTGGGAAAATTCATTTAGATTGCTTTCATACATATATGTAGTTTGGAAAGTTTCCACTGAATTAGGTTTCCACAGTACCACTCAAATGGCCCTTAATTTTAGCTGTCTCTCCCTGTATTTTCTCCCTTGTCCCCTCTTCTGTCACCCACTTGATCCTCCCACTCCAACCCCCCATCCATAACTACCTATTCTAGCTTTCTTCCCTAGGGAGCTCTATCTGTCCCTCTGAATTCTTTTCCCTTCTCTATATCTAACCTCTGTGTTCTGAGAGGTATCTTAGTTATCATGGACTTAACAGCTATTATCAACGTGTAAGCAAATATATTTACATTTCATTCTTAGGTATATGTTTATGAAGCACAATATGAAGTTACACTTTGCATGTATGTTGTAACATATTTATACGAAGCTAATTAACACACATCACCTCACTTAGAACATTTAACATATACTTTTTAAGCATCTTTAAAATATATAGTATATTATTATTAACCATAGTCAGGACACTGGGCAGTAGATCAACAACTGGGCATGTTTAAAATATACAACATTATCAGGCAGTGGTGGCACATGCCTTTAATCCTAGCACTTGGGAGGCAGAGGCAGGTGGAGTTCTGAGTTTGAGGCCAGCCTGGTCTACAGAGTGAGTTCCAGGACAGCCAGGGCTACACAGAGAAACCCTGTCTCGAAAAAACAAAGAAAAAAAAAACATTATCATTATTCACCATGGTCAGGACACTGGGCCTGGCTGGAACTCTGTCCCTTTGGCCCCCAATCCCACTTCTCTCTATTCCCTGCTTCTAAAGTTTGACATTTTAGCTTGGTCTGTAAGTGATACCTCACAATAACCTTTCTACCTCTGGCTTCTTCCATGTAGCATCATGTCCCCAAAGTTCATCCATGTTGTTGCAAAGGAAATAATTTTCCTTTTTTAGGGGTGAGTGGTATTTCATAGTTCAGTCCATTTTCTTTATCCATCCACCCATGGACATTGCAGTTGTCATAATTGGACTACTGTAAGTATTTGTAATGAAGGT
>JADRCD010234572.1:41538-42680 GCA_019843815.1 Montemys delectorum
ACATGAGGAGAGCCACCTCTGTACCCCACGCCCCATGCCCTCCCATTCCCAGGACCCCTGCCTACCAGGCCATCCTTTACCTTCTCCAACAGCTCTCCCTCCAGAAAGTTCTCCCTTCAGTCAGCTCACATCTCCTCGTGGTACCCCTTCCTCTCTATGCCTCCGCACAACCATGTCGATTTTGCTCTCAAGACTCCAACATGTGACAGTCCTTACACAGACCCAGGACCCTCAGTCCAATAGTGGGGATATCCCAGCAAACACAGCCAACTCCCTGTTCCCTGTGGATCCCTTAGCCCCACAGTTAAGTGACCCTTCATGGGAAGCCAATGGAGTGAGTGGCGAGCCTTCATACACCCCAACTCATTGCTGCCTTGGCAATCCAACCTCACTGTGAGATAAATATACATATATACACACACATATATATATATGCTCCATCTGATAAACATTTTCATCTAACAGACTTTGATGGCCAAGAAAAGCATAGAAACTTCGAAATAACTTCATCCTTTGAAGGTTGTGTTCAGAGATATTTGAGGTTCATCTGCCAGCTATCTTCCCTGGGACCCCCAAGGATAGCTGTGTTCCAGGCACAGTCCTCTGGACACAATGTGACCAGAGGCAAATTTCCATGGGCCTCCAGGGAGCTATCTGAGAGCCTGTGAGGCAGGCAGCTGCTGTCTGGGCACAGGCTCCTGCCAGCTGAACTACAGCGCGTGACGACGGTATTGGCCGCTCTGTGGCAGGGCCGAGGGGCCAGCGGGGAGCATCTCCTCGGGGTGAGTCTATGACTTGAGTGTCATGCTCTGGCACTTTGCAGACCTCAGGCTGTTGGAGTCAGATCCCGAGTCCATCGGCCGGCACTTTGCTTCCAACAGCAGTTCAGTGGCCGCTGCCATCCTGGTGCCTTTCATCGCTCTCATCATCGCCGGCTTCGTCCTCTATCTCTACAAGCACAGGTACTGGGAAGGCCGAGGCCAGGGGGCTCAGCTGTGACCCAGACCTAGTACCCTGAAGACAAAGGCCAGGGAGAGCAACTGTATTCCCAGACCTAGTACCCTGAAAGCAGAGGCCAGGGAGCTCAGCTTTGTACCCAGACCTAGTACCCTGAAGGCAGAGGCCAAGGAGAGCAACTGTAT
>JADRCD010234573.1:0-43153 GCA_019843815.1 Montemys delectorum
TACTGCCACAAGACCTGACTTACTCCAATTGAACTGTGAATAACAATGACAACAGCTGCCACCAAATACAGTATAGACTAAAGGCCCAGGCCCCAGATGGTAAGAAGTAAGAAAGAAAGAAGTTGGTCCATAAGTTGGTGGGATCTGGATCTGTGTTGTTCAGATGTAAAACATTTGGTGAAAGCAATCCCTCAAATAATTTGGAATTCAGACTCCACTTGCTGGACTTCTAGCTCTGATAGAAAATCATTAGAAATTCTAATGGAAATCAGAATGTAAGTAGAGAGTGCTGGATGGCTTTGGCTTTATTTGACAAAGTGTTGCAAGAAAGAATTGGGTTCAGAAAAGAAGTGACTAGATCATAAACAGAAGTAAGAGACAATGAAGCCCACAAACATGGAGATTTGCAGTCCTAGAGGAGCCAACAGATTCCTATAAGTAGCTAATAGAACATAGTTCTGAGAAAACTCATGAGTGTGGAGAGCTAGTTTTAACTTGAGAAGTTGCAGTGTCAACTCAAGAATATGACGTATTTCCAGGAATGGATTAAAATAAGAGTGAATTTCCAGCAAAAATGAGAGACTTGCCCTTGGTTAAACTGAAAGAAGGCATGGCCAAGAAGAGGAAGAAAGAAAAGAGGAAAAACATAGGAAGAGGTGGAGGTTAGTCCATGAAGACAGAGAAAACAAAAGTTATATTCTATGTCCAAGTTAAGTGTCTGGATAGTCTGCTTTTATTTTAGGGTTTTCTCTTGGTTGGTTGGTTGGTTGGTTGGTTGGTTGGTTGGTTGGTTGGTTTGGTTTTTGACAATGTTATCTCTCTTTTTAAATTTAGAATTGTACACTACATATGAAAATTATAGAAAAGATATCTGGTGCAAAGAAAAATTTTGTTTGATCATATTAGGCAACTAGGGAGATAAGCAATCACAAAGAAATCACAATCTAACCCAAGGAATTCAGATGAATCTATACAATGCTGAGATCTTTCTCATGGATTTTCTTATTGCTAAGGCTTAGTCCCTTGAGAGTTCAAGCCATATCTACTTGGGTGTTCTTAGAGCTCCCCATGTTCCACAGCAGCCGGACTTCAAGTGGCTTCCCTTGGTTACCTTGAGCTGTAAAACCCTGGTGGGCTTTTACCTCCCAGTCATTTATTCTGGGACTCAAAGAGTTCCATCTTTCTCCCTCTCTTCCTCTCTGGAACACCAGCCTTTTGAAGCTTTGACTTTTGAAATATTTTCTGTTCAGTTGTTCTAGCTGTTGATACTAAGAGGCAAACCTGAATTTTGTTGTCCACTCAAAAGCAAATGCAAGCTTTTAATGCTCATGAGAACTAGGGGAGAAGCCCTTACAAGCCTACAACAGACTTCCTAGAGCTGTTTTCTTGCCATTGGAGCAAGAGTTAAGAAATTTGGCCATTAGTCCATAGCTCTTTATCACTTTCAAGATACAAGGTCACCATGGGCTGAGGTGACCTACTTTCTGAAATTCCATTCCACTCTAAGCTTCCAGTTCTCCATCCTTCTTGGCGAGAACCCAAGCTACACAGACATGACAGCTGAGAGACCTGCCAGTGTGAAAAGACTCTATACTTCAGCATGCCTCATGTTGGAGGAGCCATGACATTTGACCCCAGAAAAGAGAATCCAAGCTATTAAAAATGTGGGCACTGTTGTTTTTTTGTTTTTTGTTTTTTGGTTTTTTGGTTTTTTTAACAGCTTGAGGGAAGCCTAGAGGCAGGCAGATTGGATGATGCCTGGACAGACCCAAATGAAACAGTATCTACCTGGCTGCTCTCTCACTAGCCTCTATGGCAGGATCCAACCTGATTGAGAGCATCTTGAAAGGCAGGTTATATACAGTCATCTATGGTTGGTCAGCAGCTGCAACTTTTAGTCTGGTTTAGTTAGGGACAAGATGCTGCCATTTATTCTTAAGAAGAATCACCTTATTGCCAAATATAACAAAATCATATCTTAATCTAGCAATTTTCATGTCAAAGTGACTTCCCTGTATTCAATGCTATCTTTGATGCATCCTTTAAAATGAAGGATGAGGGGTGGAGAGATGGTTTAGAAGCTAAGCGCATTTGCCAGTATTTCAAAGGAACTCAGTTCAGAGTACCAACATCAGGCAGCTCACAACCTCCTATAACTCCAGCCTCAAAGCATCTGATAGTACTTCTGGCCTCTGCAAGCACCTGCAGACACAGCACACAGACACACAGAGGCAGAGAGAATGTACAGTAAATTTCTATAGGGAAGCACGAGTCCACTCCTAGATGCAGACAAGGTGATCTGTCTGAGAACAGTTTTGGAAAGGAAATGTGAGTCTCTAGAAGAGTTCATTACTGAAAGAACGAACAGGACTCTGGGTGGACAAGATCTGAGTAGGCACTGAAGTGGGCCAAGCAAGACTCCGGAAATGGAGTGGGGCTTCCTCCACGTCAGAGCCAAGAATCACATCTTTATAACATTCGTCTGTTAGTGACAGTTGTTCCCTGTGGGATAATGTCAAACAAGTTTCTTTTTCCATAACAACCTCACAGGTAATTGGATACAGAGCCCATGCCTCACATCCATTACTTCTTTGTGTTTTCTGTTTCTCAGGTGGACCCCTTTCGGTCCTTTCAATTATTTCTGATACGACACTTTGGTGGCAGGAAATGCAGATGGAGGAAAAAGTGTGAATAAGTACTCCATGTACACTCACTCCAGTACATGGCAGATCTCTCTCTGCCCTGTAAGCCAAACATCCGACACCACATCAGAGCACACAGAGGCTTGTCAGCAGGCAGTGCTCCAAGCCTCCTGCCTGTCAAGGGAAACATGGAAAACTGACCAAAGTGTTTCTGCCATGTTAATAATGAAGTACTTTCACTTCATTGATTTTAATAGGGAACTGCCTGCTGGTTTCTTGTTTGTCTTGTCTTGTTTTGTTGTCCTTTCTTGGAAGTATTAACTTTTCATACTTTAACATCTTAATATATCCTTCCTTAAGATACATTTGGGATTGTTTCAGCATTATATCCATCTATACACATTCACTTTGGCCATGGGTCTTTTACCTTACCATAGGAAAGAAAAATAAACAAACACTGTAATGAATGTCTGTTTTCTGAAATTGTGGAGCCAAGATAGAATTGAATAAGGCACAAATTAGTGTTTCTTTTGGAATTACTGGAATCAGCTCCTACTAGCTGGCATTCTACAGCCCACATTCTCCTGGTCTTGTCTTTCCTTGTTTATGGAGGCAAACTACAGAAATCAAGAAATAGGCTTACCAGCTGTGCCGGTAGTAGGCAGATTCTGAGATCACTCTTGTAATCTTAGACCTGAACAGCTTAGGTCCTGAAAGGTAAGATTCACATATCTGCTAATATCATTATTAATTATGACAGGACCAGAGCTAGCCATAATGCTCTCTATTACATCAGAATGATTTTAGTGGGTCTTCATTAATGAGGGTGTCTTTTACTCAAAGACCAATTTTTAAAATCATGGCAAAAAAAAAAAAAAAAAACCAATATGTTGGAACTAGATTGAGCTCAATGGTTAAGAGAATTCCTTATTCTTCCAGAGGACCCAGGTTCATGTCCTAGAAGCCATATGTGGCAAATCACAACCACCTATATTATAAGTCCAATTCTATGGAATCTAATGCCCCTTCTGGCTTCCAAGGGCATCTAGATGCCACACATGGTACATATACCTGCAGGTAGGCAAAACACTCATGTACATAAAATAAAAAAATAAAATTAAGAAAATAACCAAGACATCTAGGAAATTTGATGGCTTTAACATTTTAAAACATTTTCATATTTTATATATTTTATTAAATATTTAATCAACCAATTGTTACAATTGTCGGAAGTATGCATGATATGTTATAATTAATAAAATATCCTAGCAGATTGTCAGCTTTTGTTGGCAATGATCACATGCTTTCATTATTTACCTGCCACCAACATCACCTATTCCTGAGATCACTGAGTGTTTCTAGAAGTTATCTGGTGAAATTTTTGGCGTATTGTATGTATGAGATCATAGCATTTGCAAATAGGGATAACTTGGCTTCTTCTTTTCCTATTTGTATCTCTTCAATTTCCTTCTCTTGCCTTATTGCTCCAACTAATACTCCAAGTACTGTATTAAAAAGGGATGGGAATAGTGGACAGGCCTGTGCTGTTTCTGATTGTAATGGGATTGCTTCACATTTTTCTCCATTAGGACAATGTTGGCTGTAGGTTTGTCACATAGACTTTATTATGCTGAGTGCTCTCCCTGTCCTAGTCTTTCAGGGACTTCTCTCATAAATGCATATTGTGTTTTGTCAAAGGCATCTTCTCCATCTATTGAGAAGACCATGTGATTTTATTTAAGTTAATTTATAGGACTTATATGACTATAATATATATTCACATACATATGTTTAAGCAACCATGCATTTCTGAGATAAAGCCAAATTGATTGAGGTGGACAGTCCTCTTGATATGTGCCTCTATTCAGAAATCCAATATTTCACTGAGGAATTTTACATTTATGTTCATCTATATATGAACATATATGTTCATCATTGTTCTATAGTTTTGTTTCTCTTGCTGTGTCTTTAACTTGTTTGCATATTCAAAGACATAAAGATAGAAAGATCACTCCCAAACTTGTTCTGTGAAAGCAGCGACTTTCTATTTCAATTTTTGTGTGTAATTATTTTATTAAATTATTTTATATATTTACATTCCAAATGTTGCCCTTGTTCTCTTTCCCCCTCCAAAAGTTCTTCACCCCACCCCCACCACTTTGCCTCTGAGAGGGTGCTCCCCCTCCCAACCACCCCCCACCTATTCACCCACCCCTGCCTCACCCTCCCCATTGCATCTCCCTTCCCTGAGCCATAAGGTCTCTACAGGATTAGGCCCATCCTCTTCCCCTGAGGTCAGACAAGGCAGTCCTCTGCAATGTATATGATGGGGGCCATGGACCAACCCATGCATACTCTTTGGTTGGTGGCTTAGTCTCTAGGAGCTCTAAGGGGTCCAAGTTAGTTGATACTGTTGTTCTTCCTATGGGGATGCAATCCCCTTCAGCGCCTTCAGTCCTTACCCTAACTCTTCCATAGAGGGTCTCCAATTTTAGACAAATGAATTCTCTTTTCTGTAAATTCAATATCTCATCATGTATGTTTCTTTTGTATGTGAAACATGATATTTTTTGATTTAGTACCATGAGCAAATGTTCAACAACTAGTTCTCTGAAAGAATAAAAATTCTTTTAGATTTTTTTTTTAGGATGTGAAGAATTTCTTGAAATAATTCCACCATGGCTAATGTCAAGTTGTCACTATGATGTCAGCAAAGGCAGAGTTGGAAAGCCATTGTTAGGAATACACTGTTATTTACCACATATCATTTTATACACACCACACACACACACACACACACACACACACACACACACACACTAAGGACATTTAGAATATAAATGTAAAATAGACATAAATGACATCAGGTTCACAGATAAACTAACATGTAGCAAAACAACTAAGAAGTAGGGAGTCAAGTACTTATTTGTTTCTGTTTTTAAGTAATTTGTTTAATTATGATTATATATAATTTAAGATTAGATGGTGGCTTTGCTTAACAGAGTAATGTGTTCCCTGCAGTCAGCTCTGGTGAAGACATTCCAGCTTGATCCAACCCTTGGTTGCACTTTATATGCTTGAGAACACTATTATTAGTGTTCTTTTGCTTTTCTTAATTTAATTGTCCCATGTAGACTCTGTAGCAGACATTTTACAATGTGAAAAATAAATTGATAAATTGTGTCTGATTTCATAGAACACAGGCAACCTGGAAGATGTGGCAAGTGTTTTAAAAATTAAGAAAAAAGTTATACTCAAGAATGAGAGAATAGTAAGAAGGATAATTGTTGCTAGAACAATCTAAAGGTAACTTAAGCATAGAACTCAGGTTCTATAAGAGGTACACAGCCTAGCATTTCAAGAGCAGTACAATAAGCACAACTGGAATTCAAATGCCATGTGGTAATTGTGGATTTGAAAAGTTCTGTCCACCAAACCCAGTGGTGGTGGTGCATACCTTTAATCCTAGCATGTGGGAAGCAGAAGTAGGCAGATCTATGTAAGTTTGAGGCCACTTTGCTCTACAGAATAGGTTTCTGTATAGCCAGGGCTACACAGAAAAACCCTGTCTCCAAACTAAAAAAATAAATAAGACAGAAGGAAAGAGAGAGAGACAGAGACAGAGAGGAAGAGACAGAGACAGAACAGGAGACAGTGAGAGACAGAGAGAGACAGAGAGTTCTTCCCACCAGCTCAGAAGTAAATCTTAATGTGCTTGGTCTTGAATCAATGGAAAGAAAAGTCACTGGCAAAAATGAAACTCTCTAGCCCCAACCACGAGTAGAAGTGTGTTCCAGACTCAACTTAGCTGGAAGACAGGAATCCAAGAAATTAGCCTAAAAGTCAGTTGCAATCACTTAAACCATTGAGATTTCTACCAAAGACTCACATCACCAACCATCTTGGGATTCTATAGCAGTAGTGACTGTGCAAGGAAGACATGTAAGACTTTCACACACTAATAAATTCCACACACTAAGAATTGACCAGTAAGGAAGAGGCCTATGAGAGCCAGATCCAAAGGTCTAGATGACCCAACAAAAGAAAAATTAATAACTGAAGACATGGAAGGAGTAATACATTTATAGAGAAATACTTAAATGCCAAAATATGATTAAAAGTGTTCATTATAACTAAAATAACAAAATTCCATGGAAAAGAACAGTTGAGTTTAAAGAAAACCAACCAGAATTTCTGGAAATGAAGAGTCATTAGTTCGTTAGATGTTTTAAGAGGAAAGAATAGATGGATTTTTAAAAGTTAGCTGTATCTGAAGATTATGTCATTAAGGTGGAATAAAGTAACTCAAAAAAATCATTTTAAAATACATGAGATGTTTACAAACATGCTTTTAATACAAATACAAAAATAACCAGTAACACAGACTTCCTTTCTTGGATAACAAAAAATGAGAAATAAATGTTCAAATAACAAACTACATTTTTATAAGATCTAAACAAAAATGTAAACAGAAGAATGAAAATGAAAATTATGAAGTACTCCAGACCTGAATGTCAAGGAAAATGCCACAGTTGAAGATTGTGAAAATTCAAAAGTGGCTGGAACAGTATTGGAGAGGGATGGAAAGCCTAGATCTCAAATGTTCAGAAACTGGAAAAGTAATGAATTAAATGTTCAGAGCAATGAATTTCAGAATAGTATATTAAAAATGAAAAGGTAGAAAGTTTAAAATAATAAAATCAGAGAAGTTAGGGAACTAAAAAACAATAAAATAAGATCAAAAGAACTAAGAGCTAATTCTCTAGATGATCAATAAAACATGCAAAGATTTGTCAAGATTGATAAAATACACAAAATCAAAGACCACAAAATATCAAAAAAGAGACAGAAACATATCTGATATTGAAAAAATCATTATAAACATTATTCCAATAATGTTAAATTGATATGAAACAGACAATTTATTTTCACAGTATAACTGTAAGAAATATCAATCTCTGGTGATGTCAATTATACCTGAAATTTGCTTTAAATTTTTATTTCATACCCATACACTAGAAATTTTAAGTATTTCTTAAAGAATTATCAGTTCATACATAAGGACCTTCTGTTCCAGCCTAGAAAAAAACTTTTATTTGCAAAAAAAAAAAAAAAAAAAGAGAGAGAGAGAGAAAAAAAAATCAGAAGTATTATCTTTTTTATCTTTTCTTTTATAAATTAAACATTTTTAAAAACAAGTAGACAAGACATTTTATGAAAATAGCTCTATTTTTAATAATTAACTTACATTGTAGATACACATAATGAGCTACATGTGTCTATCTTTCATCGAGTGAATTAAAATTAGACAATGTGGTTCTTTCCATGTTACCAATGGGGAAACTTTGAAAATGGTTATGAGTCTGTCCAAGATCACATAGACTGGACATGGTATGAACACCCACCGTGGACTGAGACAGACCAGCTTAGGCTCTTCTGCTCTTAATCACTGAATTTGTTTCTTAAAAAAAAAATTATAAACCAAGTACAGCTATATACTTTTAGTGCTCAGTGACAATGTAAGTTTGGGAGAGACAGGTCTCCAAATGATTTCTTTTGAGTTGAGAATTCACATCAGTGTTTATGGCATCTCCAGTCACCTCTCTAGGGTTCTGCAGCATTCTATAAGTCAGAAAGTATATCTTCCATCTCCAGCAAGCATTTGAGCTCAGATTTGTCCCTTTGCTGTCCCTTTCCAGTCTAGATTTATGAACATAATAGTTGATGGCTATATTGCTTCCTCACCATGCACTTCACCCCCATGCTCAAGGGCATTTGATTATTTATAATTACTTTTAGCATAAGAAGCAAATTTCTCAGAGTGGCTTCCAAGGTCAGTCTATCCACGCTGTCTTCTCCAGCCTTTGCCTGGGCTGCCTACTCCATTGCTTTCTGACCTTTAACTACTCTGGCTTTCCTCCCTGCCTAGCACTTGTTCCTGCTACTTTGTCATGGTATCCCTATACCTATCCACTTGCCCTGATTGTGCCCTGTCCCACTGTCCAGGCCTCACCTCATGAATCACAACTCAAGAAAACCCTCTCCTAAACTCTTTCTGCCTCCCACAACTAGGTCAGTATCCCTTGTTGAAACTCTCACATAGGCTACATCTCTCCTTAGCACTGTGCATATTTTGTCAGACATGGTGCACGCTCATGTCTGTAGAAGATAATCTTGATTACATTAAATAGATTTAGAAGACTCACCCACTAGGGTGGCACCAATTCCCTAGGATTTTATAAGAGTAGAGAATTGAGATGACCATAAACAGCCATACATTAATTCATTGCTTTATGTTCTTAACCATGAGTGTGATGTGGCCAGCCACATCAAGTTCCTAATGCTTTGACTTTCCCTCCGTGATGAATTATAACCTGGAACTGGAAGCCAACAAACTCATTTTCCCTTAAGTTGCTTAAGTTGTCATGGTGTTTTATCAAACAAAGAGAAAAGAGATTAGGATTGGCTTAAGGAAACCATCTCTATGAAGCAGTAAGTACTCTGCCAGGTTGCAAGTGTTGCTATAATTCCCTACCTGGCAGGCATGCTTTTCTATAAATGAAACTTGAGAGGGAGACTGGCCAATGAAACTCCCAGATCCAATAATCCAAAATCCTTGAGGACATGCCCCATTCCTTCTGAAAAGCTAATCAGACTATATGCAAATTGGGTAAAATACCATATGAATCTTGATTACTGTTTTATTTAAACCTCATTCTTCATTTTGAGCTGTTACTCTAGGTCATAGAAATAAAACGATGAAGAACCTAAAATTTATCCATGTCTGTAGATCTGGACACATCAAAGTAAAAATGAACAACAGATAATATTCATATTAAGAAGGCACTAAAACATTGGACTTTCTCTTGACCAGGCTGCCCTCTGAGGACTCCATTTATTCATTCTTAGAAATGCATATGAAATGAGTTCTAGGATTATCTATCTTCACTTTGCAAAGGAGGAAAATAAACAGGAAGGCAGGAAGCAAACCCCCTAAATTTGGTCTGGTGTCTATTTTCTGAGCACCTACACTTCTTCAAGTACTTGTACCTACTCCTTCCTCCCCAGAGCTCTCACTCGATGCTATGGACTGGAGTTGCAGTAGGTTTCTAGGCAGAGTTTGCCTGCAAGTTAAGACTCTAGTTACAAGTGTACATGAACCTGGATTTTCCAATTGAGCTTGGCTCCGGCTCCCTGGAGAGTTTATAGCAAATTGGGAAAGCTAGAACTGTCTCCTGCCCACTCCTGCTAATTAAACTCCTCCAACTGACACTTTTTGGCTGGTTCCAAGAGGATATTATTTTTAGCTCCTGAGGGTTAAAGTGGAAGGGAAGTGTGCCAGATTCAGGTTGTTAGAGAGGGAGAGAGAGAGAACAGAGCTCAGAGAGATGCGTAGAGATGGTGGCTACATTTAATAATACGATGAGAAAATTGGGAGCCTGGGTCTGTCTTGGGCCATAAGGAAGGTTCTAAACTCTGTTGACCTCCTAATGGCTCTGCCACATTAAACTGTGGAGGATTTCTATGCTCACACAGTCCCAGAGGGAATGCAGCTGCAGATATTAGAATGATCCTGATGGGTTATTATGATTATGATTATTGCTATTTACTGGAATAAAGGAAGAATGAAACTTCCTGGGCCCTGGTACCCACAGAGCTCTTCTGCAGCAAGGATAATCACTGACTTACGGACAGGACCCTGATTAGAAAAGTAGGAGACCTAGAGTTTATCAGCAAGACCAGGCTAGACCCTGCATAGTCCCTTGACTGAAAAACCTGGGCTCATGTAACCCTGGGAATTCATCTGAGGTGGGCAGTCTATGGCCCTCTTTCCTGGGGCCTCATCTATCTAAGTTAGTTTCACTTTTCTGGCCCCCTAACTCTCCCTTCTTTCAGCCCCTTTCTCTCACTTCTGTTCCAGTGATTAAAGATGCCAGATCCCCAACTATTTACTAAGAGCTCTGTAAGCTATCAAAGCCCGAGCAGCTCAGGCCTCTTTAGATGAGGCATAAAACCTTGCAGCCCCATTATACAAACCATAAGACTCAATTCACAGGAAAAATAACCTTTTTTGTTTGCCTATGCTCTTCCCATGATTAATAGACACCATTGTTTAGTCTGACAGCAAAGGCAGCGTTGAACAACAAGCTAACATTTTCACTCCTGGACAGATCAAGGAGAGAAAATACTCCCGACATTCAGTAGATCATTTTTCTCAGAATTCACTACATTGTCTTTTTTCTTTTTTTTTTAAGAACATGTAGGTGGAATTTTTAGGCTATACAATAAACATATATGATAGAGCTAAATTAATCAAAGTCTTGCTTTTGTTTTATGTTAAGGGCTCTTATAACTCAGACTGGCCTCAAACTTATGGATCAAAGGCTGCCCCTGAACGTCCTGCACACCTGCCTCTACCTCTTCAGGTGCTGAGATTACAGGTGTACACCCTATGCCTAGGATTACACCCATGTATGTTAGGTAAGCATTCTATCAAATGAACCATACACCCAGTCTAAAGGTAATTTTGTTTTATGTTGTTTTGTTTTGCTTTGCTTGGGACAGGGTCTTATATTCTAAGTCTTGAAAGGATCCTATTGCAAGGGTGTTGGTTGGATAAGTATGCTAATTGAGAGTGGGCAAGGGCCTGATCAGAATTTGGATCTCAGCCCTCACCCCTACCACCTAAAGTACCTTAGACAAGTCATGTCCCAGAGAGCACAGTTCCCTCACTATAAAATGCTTTAGTAGCAGTTACCTCACAGGGTTATGCTCAGGATACCATGAGATGATATCATTAAATTTGAGTAAGGACCTGGCCACAGTCCTCCTTTGTACCAGCTATGTTATTAAATTACCTGAGACCAGAGCAGGGAGTGAACAGGGGGAGGAGGACCAAATAGACAGCATCACTTCCAGCAGGAAGTGGAGGGGGAACCTTCACTTCTCAACTTTTACAAACTGCCTGGCCTCTAGTAATCACCAAGAAACAAACACATGACCATTGGCCCAGAATAATGATGGCTCACCCCTCATCTTGACCTCTTCCTCTTCCCATGAGCAACTGCTGTAAAACATGCCCCACCTCACAAAAGTAAACAGGGTGCTCATTTAGGAGACAGTTTCCAAAGACTACTACAAATTGAGTTTTAGTAGTGGGTGGTCCGTGGGCACGTAATGTGCTTTATAGTAAACTAAATAGTTTTACTAAGCCACGTCTTCCAAGGAAATGGGATAAAGATCCAGGACAAGCATTGAATCATATTAAATCAATTGTTCACTGCGCCTCATCATGAGGTAGTTTTGGTCAACTATCCTCCCCATAAAGACATTGGCAGTATCCGGAGACATTTTTGGTTATTACAACTGCAGTGGGCACAGTTTCTGGTACCTACTGGGCACATGCCAGGCACTCTGCCAATCAAGCCCAGAGAGGGCCTCCATAACAGTCTTACACAGTCAAGTGCATCAGTGTCGATGTTGGGAAACCCTGTCCTCACCAAGTTTTTAGGGCTATGGAAGATCCTGAATATTATAATTGACTATTAAAATACTTGAATTGTCTGAAGAAATTTAGCTAAAATGTAAATCACTGGCATGAAAACAAAACAAATTCATCTCATTTGTCAGTGATTTGATACTCTTATAGTTCATGACTCATTTTTCATGTTTAAAAATATCTTTGAGAGCCAGGCATTATGATGCAGGCCTGTAACCTCAGCACTAGACAGGCAGAGGCCGTTAGATCTCTTTGAGTTCAAGTCCAGCCTGATCTATGTAACTAGTTCCAGGCCAGTTAAAGCTACCTAATGAGACCAAATAGGAAAAGTAATGGCCAGTTTCACAAGTACTGTTTCAAAGATACTGGAGGCAGCTTTTATGGTTATTGCCTGCACAGAAAGTTCGAGACTCTAAGGCCTAGCTAATCTTGGCTACCCCATTCATGCTGATACTTGCTCCCCAAGAAACTTTCTGCCTGTTCTCTTGCCAAAGGACAAAGAAGAAAAGAAGAAAAGGAAAAGAAAGCAAGCCCCTGTGAGGATCCCATTCACCTTACATCCAGTATAAGGATTTTCCTCATCTCAGTTCATCCTGAACATGGTTCCTAGCACAGGGGTAGGATTTCTCTAACAGCTGCCAAGGTGGAAATCAAAACATTGAAAGTACAAGGACCGGGGTATAGATCCCATTCGTTGTTTAGTTTTCTTCGCCTCTCCTGCCCACAGAATATGGCTTTGCCCATCTGAGAAAGCCATTAGTGAGAGAAGAGACATTATATGCACTTCCCCTTAAAATGGGACATGTTTGCTTTTTTTGGAAACTGTCAGCCTGGAAGAGATCAGATTCAGTAGAGGGCAAAACTACCAAAATAAAATCACATGGTCCTTTGATTTCAGAGGCTCCTGATTAGAATTTGGCACCGTAGGCTCCCCTATGCCCATCTGTATTCTCATGAGCCAACCAGTGCCATGTTATGGCCTCAGGAAGTTTACTACTTTGCTTGGCCCACGAAAATACAGGTCCAAAGAGGATCTAACTGGGTGTGTGAACTGTGGACTATTAGCCAGAAACCATGCACAGTGCTAGGAAGGCATTGGTTGCTGCAGGGGAATTTCAGAAGGGGCAATTAGGTTAGTGTTATAAAAGAAATAAGAGAAGGTGGCTTGGATAGATTCTTATTTAAAGTTGCAGTAGCCTAATTTGGATTTAAAATGTATTTTCTAAAAACATGTCAATGAGTTCATGGAGCTACTGCTGAATTTAAATATTCTCCCTCAGCCTATGGCTTCTTTGGAGGCAGGCCTCTTAAGGCCAGCAGCTCACTGGCATCTTTTTTTTCTTTGTGGTGAATCTTCATAGATTCTTGATGAATTATTCCACTTTAATCCCAACATAGATGGTGTTTTATATGATCCCTGTAACATGGAGAGATTCTAATACAGAAAGAATGCCTTTCATTCTGACTTATCCACAATACACTAGGATTAAAAACAAATTTTACAGGGCTGTGTAGTCTAATGAGAAGGGACTGATTTCAGACAAAGTACTGTTACATAGTATCTAGTGACTAGTGATGACTCATTATTTGGTGTTGATACTAGGAATGGCTTTGTAAAATGAAGTAGCTATATATCTGCACAGGAATCCAGATGAGGTTTGCTGTCTCAGTGTCTCTGCCTTTAGAAGTCCCCTGGGCTAACATAAAACGTTCCCTGTGGAGCCCTGAACATACCTGAGCTGCATAGCACTTCAATTTACCAGGTCAGTACGTTGGGTAGGAGACTACTTCTAAGGTGTAAGCAACTGAACCTTCCTAAGCAGTAGACATAAGGTGAATGGTTAACCAATAGGAATGAATCTCCAGAGACTGGAAGCCCTGTGAATATGCTTTGAAAAATGAAATTTAGCTTTAAAATGGGCAGAAGACTGTGTGATTTGTCAAAGTTATTTACCTGAGTTACTTAGCATCTAAATGTTCTTTCCATTGAATCCATTAATGGGGTCTTGAACCCAGGGTCTAGAGGTGTAACACAGTTTGCTTCCTATGGTCTCTTAGTCTTTCCATTTATTGATCCTATCAATGTGTTATTTCCTGGGATAAGAAATATTCTGCCCACTCCTACACACGCATCTTGGAGAAACTCTGGGGAAGATAGACATCACTTGTTGATATTGTATAATAATGACCAGATATTATAATAATAATAATAATAATAATAATAATAATAATAATTAACAATTAAAAATGGCAGCAGTAACTAAGATTTATTGAGACTCTGTAAAATGTAAGGTACAGAGCTAGGAACTACCCTTTATACAGAATCACTCCTTCCATTATTTAATCAACCTTTTTTTTCCTGAGACCACACATCTTTGCTCTATGCTTGAAGGAAACTAGGCATTTGATCCTTTGAGTAACAGGTATTGCTGATATATTTAAAATGGGTGGCAGCCAGGGAAACTGAGGTGAGATTTAGTCTCAGGAAGTTAGAAAATATTTCATTAAGTGATTTTTCCCTTGTAATTTATTTCAAATAAATCTATTCAAATAAATTACTTGAATAATAAAGATTTGAGAACATTTCATAGAGAGGTGAGGAGGGTTAAGATTCACAGCTGTTGACTACATGGCCAACGAATTAAACCCAGGGACAGTGTGACAGAGGCCTCTGGGTTGGTGGCTCCCAGTAGCATGATCCAATAGAATGAGGACGAGAAAGAGTTTACTGGAGTCATTTTCTTTTTTTTTTTTTTAATTTTGTAATTATAATTACGTACAGAAAACTTAGTGTACGTTTAACCCAATTTAGTGGCGAGTTCTTTAGCCTTTGCCTTTTCCAGCTTGGCAATGTGAGCCACAGACTTAGGACCAGGACGTTAAACTCCCTAGTGGCGGCGGATTTCATCATATCTGTCATTGTAATTGGTCCTAATAGCTTCCACCAGCTTAGCCAGAGCACCCTTGCCTTCCGAGTTAACTAACCTGTGTGAAGGCGACAGGGATGCATGTCTTCCTGTGGAGCCGGTGCCGCAGCCTGGCCTTTCCCTTGATGATGCAGTAGGGCACCCTCATCTTTCAACACAGGGCAGGCAGGAAAACCACCAGCTGAGTGGGGTCTACATCATGGGCAATCACCACCAGCTGAACCTTCTTGTTCTCCATCAAGGTGGCGACTGTATTGACTCTCGCTCGAAGGACGGGTGGTCTCTTAGTTGGGACGTCCCTTTTGCCAGCAGCTTTCTTCTCAGCACGAGCCAGCAGCCTTTGCTTCTTCTCTTGCTTTGTCTCTGGCCTGTACTTGTGGGCAAACTTAAGCAGCTGAATAGCTGTTTGCCTGTTTAGCGCCTGGGTGAACTCCTTAATGGCATGAGGTACTTGGAGCTGCTTGTAGAGGATGGCCCTTTGCCGCTGCAGCCTGATATAGCGGGGCCATTTGACGAAGCATGTTAGATTGCTTTTGGGCTGGATGTCCTGCCCAGTGCCGAAGTTCTTGACCACTGTTTTGGCCTCTTGTTTCTTGATGACAGCAGGAGCCAGGACCACCTTTTTGCCCTTGGCCTTCTTTCCTTTGGCCATCTTGCTCAGTGGAAAGAGCTGTAGTCATTTTCAAAGGCAGACAGGAGAGAGAAAATATCTTAGTGGGAAGGGACAACTATCCATATTGAGTAAGAGTAGAGATTCAGAGTAGCCAGAGAGAAGTTAGAGCCAGGTTACCCACCTCTATAGGATTCTGTGAGCGTTGAGGTACTTGTAAATGTTTGAGAGCAATCGCCTACAGTGCCAACAGAATGCACCCTGCAGGATGGGATTCAGACACACAGACATTAAACGGTTTCTGTGACTGTATAGTCAGACTGAGCACTCAGTGTGCCCTTCCCCCAACCACAGCCTCTGCCCACTTTCAAACACTTTCTTCCAGGGACTCTGTCTCCATTCTGATTTCTTCAGAGCTTTCAGGTGGTTATCTCCTTGGGATTTGATTGAAGTCTTTTATGTCAAGTGCTCAGACAGAGAATGAGCTGGCTGTTGCTGGTCCTGCAGCTGCAGGAGGGCCCTCTCCAGTTGTCTCCCCAGTAGAGTATCAGCCAGAGTGCCCAGAACTTTCAGATACATGTAATAGGACAGGTGCACCAAGAGCGAGCTCAAAATCCAAAATAGGATTTAAAACTATTGAAAATAAATATTCAAAAGGAGCAGGAACATAAGCTCTTTGTGAATCTGCGTAGCTTCCCACTGTGGACCCAAGTAGGAAAGGATCTAACGAGACCAGCTTTGGAGCTATTTGGCCCAATTTTGACTCTGCAGTCTCCTAGCTCTCTCTCGAGCGCTAGGCAAGTTGCTTAACCTCTCCTTCTCTGTTCCCCCATCTATAAATTGGAGCCAAAAATAGAATCTCGTATGAGGTTTTTATGAGGACTCAGGAAGTTAATAAATATAAAGCCCTCAGGCCAGTGTAGGACTTAGGATGTGCTCCTTAAGTTTTATCTAAAGGCATGCGAATAAAGGGGCTTTGTATAAATCTGAGCTTGGGAGTAATTCCGGCTGGAGAGAGGAGCTGGAGTGCTCAGAGATTCAAGAGTGCAGGGTAAAGAAAGTGGCTACCCTTGTAACAACTGTCCATCATTCTTTAACTGTTCTCCAGCTCTACCCTGCTCCCATTCTGCCATAGCTCTGGTTACGCTCTAAATGCAGGTGAGGATTCTTCTGTAGACTTTGGGTTAGGTGAGTGTGTGGGGACACAGATTCTAACACCAAAGGACAGAGTCATGGGCTTGGAAAGATATGGATTCCAGACTCCTCCCAGGTGTGTAACTTGAGGCTTGCCACTCATCTCCTCTGCCTTCTTCCTCATCGGCCTCTTGGAGGGGAGGTGACATCTGTACAACATGTCTTAAATGACTGTTGAGAAAGTAAATTGTACAGGTAAGACTTAGAGCGTCCAAGTGGCCACTGTGGCATTTCCCTTTCTCTGTTGACGTTGTTTCCAACTGATGTCCAGAAAAAGCAAGTTCTTACATATTAAGCATGGTGCCAGTCATACTTGCTTCCTCATCTAAATAACTCATTTTTATGGCACATGATGCTACCCAGTTTTGCACAATGAAGTTAGCAGTGCGAACCTGCCTCAGACATAGGCAAGCCTTGTTGTATCTTAGAAGCTCTTTGAAATTAAGTTTAAGAAGCCCCAGATAGAACGAAATCCCAAATGGAGCGATACAATATGCATGTTAGTATTCATGTATATGAGAATCAGTGTGTGTGGGGGGGTACACAGTCAAATGTGTACATAAGTATGTAGAGGACATGGATCATTCTT
Organism: Montemys delectorum; assembly: GCA_019843815.1. NCBI lineage: Eukaryota > Metazoa > Chordata > Mammalia > Rodentia > Muridae > Montemys > Montemys delectorum. The sequence goes on from JADRCD010234573.1 coordinate 17,462, forward strand.
CAGTCTTTGATTGCCATTCCTCGGGATACCATCCATCTTGATTTTCAGACAGGGTGTCTCACTGACCTCGAACCAATTCAAATTAGGTTATCTAGTGAGTAAGTTCCAGGGATTCTCCTGTGTTTGCCTCCCAGGTCTTGGATTACAAGCTTGTAATGCCTGGCTTTTTAATGTGGGATCTGAGGAACAAATTAGGATCCTTGCACTTGCACGGCAAGCACTTTCCTGACAGAGTTTTCTTTCTTATCTCTACAGTTCTTTCTCTTGTAAAGATGAATTGTACAATGGACAAGCACCAGGGAAGCATAAAGAGAAATAAAGGTGAAAGTCTGCAGAAGTCAATCGGGGAGTAGAAATGGCCAGTTAGCAGGGAGTTCATCGGGAGGTAGAGAAGCATCCAGCAGATGCCGCACCAGACACTTGCCCATATCAAGATCGTCAATCTGGCTTCCACAAAGCACATGAGAAATAGAAATTCCAGGCATTAATTCTACTGTGGTCCTGCCCTTTGGAAGCCAAACCAACCATCCTGGGATCCTGGGATCTGTGAGGCCCAGACACTTTTTGCAGAGGTTCTCAGTCATAGGTGATTTGGTCCCCATCAGGCACTGAGCATTTTTTGGAGCTAGTTCATGCTATCCTAACTGGAGTAAGGAAGGTGTACCAGCATCCAGTGGGCAGAGGCTAAGACTGCTGCTAATTAGATAAGCGTGAACTGGATGACAGTGATGTGCCCAATGCTGGCAATACTGAGGAACTCTGCCTGGGAGACAACAGCATTGCTGGAAGTAACCATAGCCACTCTCTGCCCCTTGGAACCTAGAGAAGTCAAGAAACATGATGAGCTTTCCATTATGTCCATGATCACTCCTCAAGCATACTTTGGGGAATGATAGGTTCACATCCTCCACCAAGATCATCTCTTGGGCCACAGTGCAGAGGCATCATTTACTGTAGTGGATTTGCCTTGTAATTTAAGTTGGTCTTTAACCTACAGATTAAACCATACAGACATCCCCACCCTTGAAATCACACTAATCACACATCGCATTATGTATATACAACATGTGTAGTTGGGGGGGGGGGGTTGTCAAGGGGCTCGATTTGTGCTGACATTTCTGTTTTAAGATCCAAATTTTAAATGCTGGGTGCTCTTTCTCTTCCACTCCCAGGCTCTGCAGAAGCCATGGTGTAATGTACAGACGTGGTTATGTCGAAGAACCTCAGCATACACAGCCAGCACTGCAAATGGCACATAAATGGCATCAAGAAACCTGGTCACAAAGACATGAATCTCTTAATGGGCTTGACATTTAAGAATATGCGCTTTGCCAAGAAGCACAAGAAAGGCCTGAAGAAGATGCAGGCCAACAGCACCAAGCCAGTGAGGGCATGAGCAGAGACCATCAGGGGTCTTTTGAAGTTTAACGTGGTTAAGCCCAAGATGCCACAGGGTCCCAGCTTCAAACTCAGCTGTGTTACTTTCATCGATCACCAAAGCTTGGGGAGCAGATTCGAAACTACCTGGCCAAGGGTCATAGTCTTTGCCAACCTAAGCCCAAGGTTCAAACCAAGGGAGTGGCCACAGATCCAGCTAAAGTCCAGGCTTCAGCACCAGCTCAGACTCCCAGAGTTGCCCAAGTCCCTATAAAGACCCCATAGAAAAAGTTTCTATCTGCCAATGTGAAGCTAAATGTGACATACCTACCTACACATTATTTGCAGATGATCAGTGTCCTATGCTGTGTTTACAAATAAATGAGACAAGATCTATTTAAGAGAAAGGAAGGAGGAAGGGGAGAAAAGAAAGAAAGAAAGAAAGAAAGAAAGAAAGAAAGAAAGAAAGAAAGAAAGAAAGAAAGAAAGAAAGAGAAAGGAAAGGAAAGGAAAGGAAAGGAAAGGAAAGGAAAGAAAAGAAAAGAGAGAGAAGGAAAAAAGAAGCTGCTTGCCCATCGGTATATTGAGACATACTACCTGGCAGCTGTACTTGAGACTTGGTAATGGAACATCAGCTATGTGAACCACTGAGAGACAGGACTAGAGAAACTGCTATGGGAGCATTGTTTCTCCAATTTGTGCACAGGTAAAGTACTCAGTAAGTATCCACAGTTCAGCAGGCTCTGTCTATAGTAAGTGACTCAGAAAGCAAGAGGATACCTGTCTGCTGATAGAGATTATTAGCTACGTGGACACTGTCTACTGACAGTAATGATGCAGGGAGATCTCAAGGAGGAAATAGAAGACTCATAACACTGGCTCCCTGCTCCAGGGAAACCCTGGGGTTCATCGCAAAGTCTCAGGGCTAGCCTATGTGAATATTCTCACATCCAGCAGATCAGAGGAACAAAAGATTTTTGTGAGGCTTGGCTATCTGTGGAATAAAGGCTCTGCAGGTAAAACAGACAAGTGAGAACCGAAAACACAGAGGAGGGAGATTGGTAGGAATCATTCCAAAGGGCTTTTAACCTAAGCTAGGACTCTTGAATTGACACAAAAAAGATCAAGAAACCCATAGAAAGCTGGGGAGATGTCTCATGGTAAGGCATTTGCTGTACAAGTGCAAGGAACTGAGTTCAGATCCCCAGATCCATATAAAACTGGATACATTAGTACCCATCTGTAACCCTGACATTACAAAGTAGAGATGGTACACAGAGATAAGAGACTCTCTGGATTTTCATGGGAGAGCAGATAACACGAGACTTATCTCTAAGAAGACAGAAGGTGAGGACACCTGAGGTTGTCTTCTGGCCTCCATAAGTGCACCATAAGAGTGCCCATTCTTAAGCACATGCACACAACGCACACACACATACATGAGCACACACTTATAGTATATACACATGTGTATACACATATACACATATTTTTAAAAGTAACATATAGGAGTTAAACTTCTAACCAAAACAGTACAAGGAACACTACTACAGTAGTTATCTCCAGCTATTTCTTTGGTGACCACAATATTTTAGAGTTCAGGCTTTGCACTTATTATCTCCTGTAATACAAATGACATTATCAGCTTCATCTTCTTATTTAAGAGGTCCATGAATTAGGCACAGAAACAGACTCAAGTACTCCTAGTTCAAAATATTTTACTTGTGGGATAAAGATAGGCTGTTAACTCTCACTCAACCCAGGCCTCCTCCTGTCTATAGGTCAGCAAACTGAATCCACATCATCTGATGTGACCTCCAGGCTAAGGAGGGGGAACGAGAAGAACTGATGCATCCTCTCATACCACTAGCACTCTTAAGTGTAGATCTCTAGCCGGTGTCCCTGCCTTTGCGCAGTTAGCCAGCTGCCAGGCACTCTCGTGCAAGTGACTGTGGTTATGTTGCCAGAATTGTCAAGAACACATGGAGCTAGATTAGAGACAGCTAGATGTAGAGGAGAGAATGGGAGAATACACAATCAGAAACATATTCATTTCCAAGTGTAAAGTGCTAAAACTCATCCTGAAAGACTTTCTATTTCTAGGGGTTTCTTATCTTTTGTGAGAAAGAGGCGTGGAGTTTTCACAGCCAGGAAGGGAGACGGCACTGAGGGAAACTTTCCTTCATTTGTAATCAAGGCTTCTACTTTACTGCCTTCCCAGTTACAACCTCCAGCTTGGAAATGCCAAGCCAGCTGCTCATAGTTTTCTTCCAGTTGCTGGTAAGAGCTCATAGCAAACTCTACACTAAATTCCATAACCCTATGCAAATCCACAGAAAGCCACCTTTCTGCATAAGCTCGAGGGTGGCTTTCAGCCAGATATAAGCCAAGAGAGTCATTTCTATATGTTTGAAACATATATTTTGTATATATTTATATATTTTCTATAGTATTCAGATTGATTATTAAATAAAGCATGCAGCATATATCAGGATGCATTAAACTACATTGAATTATTAAAATTAAAATGATCACAAATCATATGCTAGGTATTGTGAGGTATTACGCTTATGAAACACTGGCCAAGTTCATCTTACCATGTGTTTGTTTTTAAATAAACATTTACTGGAAAACAGTTATTCCTACATAGTCATGAACTTTCAGGTACTCGATGGTTGCTTTTGTCCTACGACAGCAGAGTCAGGCACTTGTAGCACAGACTGGATGACCCACCAAGTTTAAAATGTTCTTGGCCTAATCTAAAGGACTAGCTTCCCAGGCTCTGCCTCAGAATGAGACAGGAACTGTGTTTCCCTCCACTCGATAAGAGGTTTTAACTCGGTGACAAATAAAACTAAGATTTCTTTCCTGAACTAAGGTAATTTAATTAAATGCAAATTTGGGATCATCTGTTTACATCTAGTTTTGTAAGAAAATGATAGAGCCATGCCCTTGATACCTGTAATGATGCCTTGTGTGTCCTGGACCCTCTCTACAGCCTTTATGGAAGGAATGAGTCCTTTTAGGGTCTGACCGTTCTGCACTATTTGTGTGCGCATACCCATCTGCACACTGACTTTTAAGCATAGAGCTCTTCTTTAACTCCAGCATGAAATGAGCAACATCCCGTGCCCATTATGTCACTCACACTGTTTCTCTTATACAGTACTCAGTGAGTTAACATTCTTGAATGACTAAAATAGCTACCTCATGGGTGAGTCTCAATAAAGCATATGTATCCATCATGTTCTCTCCTTCACACATGCCTGCCCTTCCCCTTCCTACTGTGAATGGAAAGTGTCTCATGAGAAGCCAAGATAACCTGGCCCTATACCCTTATGTATCCCAGCCTCTGGAACCATGGGCCAAAATAAATCTCTTTCCCTAAATACACTATACATTCTTGGGCATGGCTATTCTGTGACAGCAACAGAAAATAGACTAAGACAGGAGGACGTCATACAGAAGAGGAACAAACCCAGTATCTACAGCAGGAACGGGTGGGACTTCTCTATGCCTACAACTTACCATGAGTCTTCTCTATAGGCTGTTCTATCAGCCTTTCATCATCCCACATCCAATGATCTGAGGCTGTATGGTGAATGCATTCATCTTAAGACCACCTCTTCTGCCCCATAGCTTGACGTTGATCATCCCAAAACTTAGACCCAGTTACATGGAAAACACGAACTATGGCTTCACCTCACAGGACTGACTTCGTGTCATCTCTGCCCCCAATTAGTCTACAGTAAACCGTCCCAGCCACTGGAGATTGCTGGTGTCTTGGACTTTTCAGAAATAAATTCACAGACTTAGATGTGAAGGCCACAGGCATTTGGACTATATTGAATCCCATTCTACTGAATCTTAGCTTCAACAATAATAGATCTGTATATGTTTAAAAGATGTGTTTGTAAACAACTAAGCAGTTGAGGAAGGTTCTTATGAGATGTCTCAGGGGATAAGAGTGACTAGACAGATGAAAGTAAAATTGTAAGGAGCTTAAAATGCCAGACCAAGGCATTCCTGAGATGTTTGGCTAATTTGCATGATCAGTATTTGATCTAAAACTTGTAGATTGCAAAAGAGCTCAGCCTCCTACTTTAATGTTTCACTCCAGAAGTGACATGTCTCATAGCTAGGAAAATGAATGATGAAGAAAAATAATTGGTTTATTTCAAATACAGTCTAGCATAGAAACTTAGACAAATTTAGTTGGCTTGCTCACAGCTCAGTTTCCTCTTCAGCAAAGCAGAAGCAATATCAGAAATCACAGCCTCACATAAGCAGGCGCAGCACTGACTGGTGTTTATCTGCCTTGTGCAGGAATCTACACAAGACCTTTCATGTCATTGATTTGATAGCAAATTACCATAAAGCAGGAGCAAGTACTATTTTTGCTAAGTAGGTGTGGAAACAGAGGCACAAAGAATATAAGGACATGTTCAAAGGCTAAAGCAAGAAGAAACAATGGGACCTAAAAGCAAACACAGATCTTTCTCACTTCTAAGTCATGTTTTCCAGTGTTGCTAGTTGCTAGACTGACAACCACGGATGTGAGCGTGTGTGTGCGTGAGTATGTGTGAATGGACACATGCAAACTGATCCTTGAAACCACTTTCTTGTGACTTGAGACACAGATGCAGCGGCTGGAGGTAAGGACGGGTTTACATTCAGCAGATACTCTGCTCCTCAAAGAATCAGACACATGCAACAAACAAACAAACTGGGAAATCGTGGTGCTTTCTTTTTTTGAATTTTAGGTTTCTAATAAGGCACTTATCATAACATACATTTTTGCTGATCTCCAGTATTTACCCTTTCATTTCCTCCCTCATCTTCTCAATCCTGTAGCTCCCTCCTCATACACAGAGGTAATGTGCAATTTCAGACCACTCCAATGCATGTTTCACAAAGAAGAAAACCCAAAAAATTCTTATTAGCCAGGGATTCTAAAACCCCTCCTTTTCACATTTATAAAACAAGTATTACAGCTGCATAATTGATTGAAAAAATAATTGATCTTTGATAGAATAGAAATTGTGTGCCATATACACGTGTGTTTATAATGAAAGTAATATATAATCATTTTTAATTTATTTTATATCATATGCATATATATATGTATATACATGTATGTACATATATACACAAAGACTATAGTCAATGCATGTATGTGCACACATACATATCTGTGATTTTAAAAGACTATTGTGCCATGGATATATTACTTACTGAAACTATCCATCAGGGGCAGGTCCATATTGGAAAGATTTTGCTATTGGATGTGTTGAGAGGAAGCAATGAAACTGTCAGTTTACAAATATATAAATCCCACGTTGACACGAGTGAGAAGAACATGGCCATGAGTTATAACCTCTGAAATCCATCTGAACACATTAAAGAAGGCAAGGCTGAGAAGGGACCGAGGACCAAGAGGCAAAAGGCAAGAAGAAAGCCTTCTACTTGCGTTCCTCTGGGAAGACAGAATCCACTGAGTTCCCCTTCTCAAACTGGCTCTCATGTTTTACATTGACAAGTATGCTGTCAATCTCTTGATGTAGTTACTGTTATTTTTACTTTCCAGATAGGCAAATTGAGTTTGAAAGAGCCTCACTACCTACTTGAAGACATGCTGCTCCATCTTGGTGAAAACTAGTTGCCTAATTATAAGCTCACCTAATTAACAAGAAGACCACTCCTACAATGGAGGTCCTCAAAAATACAAATATATACTTGTTGGAGGCTTAATAAAGATCAGGTAGGAGTGAATAGAGGACAGAGGCTAAAAAGACCACACAGGAACATCATACGTCAGGCTGGGTAGCAACAGCATGGTTGTAAATGTAGAACTACACCTGGATCCCAAAGAAAGAGAAAGGAGTGGAAAGAGATAGGGAAGGAAGCAAGAGACTGAAAGGAAGGAAAACAGTGGTGGATCAGGGGGCATCAATGTGATTAGCAGACAAAGCAAATTTTAGGGACACTTTCAGCTGCAGGAATGAAAAGCCAAAGGGAAATGGAAGTGATTCAGATAATTAGAGAGAGCTTAATTTTAGATCATCAAAAGACTTAGACATTTCATCAAAGACCCAGGTTCTTCCACTCTTCTGCTTTCCCATCTCCATAACATAGTATCATAGACCATTATGTACATTTATATTCAGAAATGAAGACAGAAGGCTGTCTATTTTGATGTATCTTTCTCACAAGTGGGGAAGGTTTTCAGTCTCTTGTAAAATCTACCAGCTGTTCTCTATATGGAGCAAACCAACTGCAGGCACTCTTCTAAACTAACCCATGGTAACCAACTACAGCCACTCTTCTAAATTAACCAATGGTAAGAAGAGACTGCTATGCTTATACTGACTTTTGAACAAAATGGATCTGGGAGAGTTGGTATAAATCAGTAGGACATGGCCAAGAAAGATCTGTGTCCACACCAAAGAGGTGGGTGATTCAGCAACAAATGTAAAGATGGCATTGAACACTGAGAAAGAGACCCAGTGTCCAAAACGCAAGAGCAGAGGCCAAATGGGAAAGGATATAGGGCTCAGGAAAGTATGGGGTTGTGTGTCATGTGTATTGTCCCCTCAGTCCCCAGGAGAATTACACATCCACTGGAGTTGGATAAACATTCAATGCAGAGAAGGAGAGGAGACAAAATACAATATGAACATATAGTTTATAATGAAGAAAGCATAAGGATATGTTTTATGATAAATAAAGTATAAGCATTAGTTGATAATATGAACCATGATGAGGTGCATCCATAACTGGAAAGACCCCTTTATCTCTCATGCTGTTTTCCAGCTGAGGTGACTCAGTTCCTCTTCCCAGTGCCAGTTTAGGCACCAGTACTCCCAAGATCCCTCACTTTCTGAAGCTCTCCCTTCTCCTCAGCAGACTTTTTCTTCTTACCTATCAGTCATCCAGACAATCTGTTGTGACTCTACCATGAGATGATGCTCCTCTGAAGAGAACATCAGCCACATGTCTTTGGAAATATATCCAGAAGTGAGAGGACAGCGATGCTTTCAGAAATGAAGATCAGCTTGTGCTCAGATCACATTCACAGTGTTTATAGAATCATTTTAAATTTTATTTATTTAATTATTTATTTATTTATGTATGAATTTATAGGATATTCTTGACACAGGCTTCATTATAGCCCAGGCTGGCCTAGAATTCACAATGTACCCAAGGCTTTCCTTAAACTCACAGCAATCCTTCTGTCTTTACTTCATAAGTTCTAGGATAAAAATACATTTAGAATTCATATTTTTTACTGTTAAAATATATGCATCAATGTCTCATTAAGATGCAAAGATATGCTTGGAGAATTAAAGAGGACTCTAGAGTTTTTATTTGCTTTTTAGTGAGTGAATGGTCTCAAAATTATTTTCCACATGCAGTTAGCCCACTATATCCATTCTGTATCAACTAAACATGGATCCAAAATATTCAGAAGAAACCTGAAGATACACAGAATTTTCATGTCACCTTAACAATGGCAATGATTTACATAAGATTTACATTACATAAGGAGGCATTATAAGATGTGGTTTATGGTATACATTTAAAATTAGTGCATATGTTATAATCAAATAGTACATCATTTTATGGAAAGGATTTGAGCACCTATAGATTTTGGAATCCACAGAGGGGGGTGAGATCAATTCTCTCATGTTCTCATATTCCAATATGTTCCCTCCCTGCTCTGTGTGTGTGTGTGTGTGTGTGTGTGTGTGTGTGTGTGTGTGCTCAACAAGAGGAGAATGGATCATCTTACACATAATTCCAATAGGTCTTCATTTCCTTATTCCCTAAAGGATCCCCAATAAAGATGCAGAATGGATGAAGAACCTATGTAGGTTTCTGTTTTTATCTTCTCACTCTAAACAAGAACAGAAAGGACTTGAGGCAAAGCTCCCTGTTTCAATCATCCAGGAAGCAATTCTGAGTACTAATAAGAGAGGATAGTAAAGGAGGAGGAAAGGGGGAAATTACTGGCTTGGTCAAAGCTTGCAAAATGGCACCAGTGATTAAAACATCTTATGCGGTACTCCGGCTGCAGAAGCTATCCCTGACAAAAGATGGCATGCACACATACGCACACACACACACATGCACGCACAAAAGGAAAGAAATTAGCCATTAAGAAATATTTCAGCATAATGCAATTATTACAGCTGTATAATTGAATGGGGAAACCATTGATCTGTAGTAGAAAGGAAATTGCTCTTCTCATTGTGTTCCTATGAATATGTGAACATTAATCTCCATCTATAATCAACGTTCATTTCAAATCTGATTGCGTGCTACTAAACACCCGTAGCTATGCTAACATTATGTTAATATGGTTCAACATCATAGCTCCCAGCTTCACAGCACAAATATTTTTCTTTGGCAATCAATAGTAATTTCAGCTGAGTGGATGGAAGTCACGTTTTAATGGTGATCTTTCCTCCAAGCCTCCAAGTGGAAACTCAGTTGGTGTCTTAACATGGCTGCAAAGCATTGCATATAATCAAATAAATTAACCTGAATGGAAATGGAGAAAGAGGAAGGAAGGGAGAAGGAGGAAAAGAAATCAGAAGCCCACCTTGGCCAAACACAAAATGTAGCTAATAGTTGAAAGTGTATGCTATGTAGAAAAGGGATAAGGAATGGCAGAGTAGACTTACCAGGTGGCTCTGTGTTGGTGAAGGTATGCAGGAAGGGTGTCATGTTGTTCTGAATTACTTTTGGCTTCTAGGTATAGGGACAGAGAAGCCAAGATCCTGAGTAAGCTAGATTCTGGCAAAGCCACCAAGCCAAACAAAGACAGGCTAGGAAGCTTGACAGGTCAGAATGGATGGTGCATGGAAGTATCTTTGCTTTGAAAAGGCCTTTCCAGCATTTGTTCATTCATTTATTAAAACCAAAAAGAAATGTCTAACTTTGAAAAGTAAATTTCTGTTTATTAGAAATAAATATACAATGTAGGAAATAAAGAAATGTGAAGGAGGAAAGCTCCATTGGCAAGCACAGCTGGTGGTAGACAACTAACCACAGACAACTGATCATCCAGAAGGAGTCAGACAGATGCCTCACAGGAGCAGTTCCATTGCTTCGGAGTCTCTTGCTGCATCCTTCTTGGATTTTGACGGAAGTGAGAAAGAGGCACAGACAGGAATAAAATGGGAAATGTAGTCCTTTGTCCTGTACCCTTCTCAGTCCCCTTAGTCTTAACTGATGGGGCAGAGAGATCATTGTCCAGATCCCACACCCAAGACTGATGCCTTCCATTGCCTCTTTTTAAACACACACACATGTTTTCTTGAAAGAATTAAAGTTTGTTCTGTGTGTTGTTTTTGTGATGATGGTGATGATGGTGATGAGGATGAGGAGGATAAAGATGATGACGACAATGATTCTACTTCTGTTGTTCATTATAAGACAAAGGAAAATAAAACAATTCAAGAGGCTCTTCAGTTCTCTGTCAGAACAGAGAACTTACAATGTTGTCATTTTCTGCAGCCACCAGCCCCTGCTGCCATGTGTCCTGGACTCTTGTTTGAAGATCAAAGGAAGAAAACATTTTCCTCTTACTTAAGGAGGGCTGGCAGACACTGATAGTGTAAATGAGACCCAGAGACAATAATGAGCCAGGAAGAAAAGACAAGGACGCCCCTAGGGAGGTAAGGCCATCAGCTCCAGGACTGGTGGTTTGAAGAAATCAGAAGGAGGAGATTTGTGGAAGAGAGATTTCCAAGGCTGTGGCTAACACTGAAAATGAGAAATCAAAAGGACACAATTTTGACGGTTTTTCTGCCTCACAGTTCCTCACTCCCCCACATTTTTCTAAGGAGATCTCAGCAACTGAGTTAATACACTTAATCCATTTGTTTTCTTCCTTATAAGGAGAATAAAATTTGTTTCAGTTTTTCTTTAAGATAACAATAAGTACTGCTAGTGGGTGTAATTCATAGAGCAGCACTGGGAATCACTGAGGTTCTTTTTTCAAACCTGTCCTCACTCTGTTTCTCTGCACACTTGCCTGACTTTACTCTCCCTGTCCTGCTCTTTTGCTGTGCCTTCTTCCCTCCTGTCTCCCTTAAACTGTATGTTGTGATCTATCATCAAACTGGTAAACAAAATCCACACAAGGGGGCTGGACATTTCAAGATATTTGAAAATAAAGTTTCTAGTACACACACACACACACACACACACACACACACACACACACACAGGACTTCGTTTGTTTGTTTGTTTGTTTGTTTTTCCAAGGCAGGGTGTTTTCAGTCACACAGCACTCTGAGTGCTTGACAATTTGCCGAAATTTATGGTTATGTGTAGACACCTACTTTGAGTTTTCGTGCTTACTAAACAAAGTTGAAAAAAAAATGTCATTGGGGAAATATTCAATCTTCCTACCACAAGAGAAACATCTGAAACATGCAAAGAAACAATATGGAAAGAAACAACAGCATATTCCTTTATCAGCAGATTGTGTTGGGAGAAGCAGAGGAGGCCTTGCTGAGGATTCGAAGTTGGGTGTTAAGAGGTATTATTTGGTGTGTGAGGGTTTCCACACAGCCCAGATGTTTCTAGCATCTCTTTCCTTCTGGAATTTACCACATGCAATGCAGATAAAACTATTTTTATACACCAACAGCAGTGTGTGAGAGAGATTAATTACTTTGAGCAATAAATGAGTTCATTGTGGAACCCATACCTTAAGAATAACTTTAAGTCAATGTACTGATAAACTAGAATTTTATTCAAAATTATAAAGTTGGCTTCACACATGGGCCAACATTATTACAACAGAAAGGCAAAATAAAGTTGAAATCACTAGTAAGAAAGCTGCTTACAAGTTGTCATCGTTTTGTTTAATTTTATAGAATAACTTTAAATGCAAAAGAATTGTTGCTTTTAGAATGAGATAATGATGGTAAAAAATACTTTATGTAGCAAAGAGTTTTAAAGTTTTGAAGTTATCTATTTTCTTTTATAAAGTTTCAAATGTCCAGAATTACTGAATACACACACACACACACACACACACACACACACACACACACGTACACACGCACACACGCACACATGCTCACTACAAGATGGACTTGCAGTAAAAATGTCACCTGGCAGATAATTAAGTCATAGCAATTACTTCTCCAATAATGAATAATAATAATAAATACAATCTTTTGCTTCAAGCTTAGGACTGCATTTTAAAACTGAGGGGCAAAATATCTGGCAAGTAAATGAAGCAGGCTATGGAAAAAATCCTTTTAAAATGAATGTATGATGTCTGTGAAGATGGTTCAGTTGATAAAATGTTTATTGATACAATTGATAACCTAGAATTCAGGTAGAAAGGCAGGCATGGTGGTGTGAGTCTATAATCTCAGCGCTGAGGCATAGAGACAGAGGATCCTTAGGGCTCACTAGCCAGCCATTGTAGACTCATCAGCCATTAAGTTTCAGCAAGGGACTATCCCTCTTTTAACATGGATGTGTACACCTCTTTTATTTTACTTTATTTTATTTTATTTTATTTTATTTTATTTTATTTTGGTGAGAAGTTATAAAGGTGGAGAAGCAAATACAAAGGGATGAGGAGATGAGCAGGATTTCAGTGCATGACATGAAACTCACAAAGAATCCATTAAAGGTTAAATAAGTAAAGAATGCAAAGACAAAAAGTGTTGTTCCAAGTTCTATTGAGCAAGAATGTTAGCCTGGCAGTGGTGGCACACGCCTTTAATCCCAGCACTTAGGAGGCAGAGACAGGTGGATTTCTGAGTTTGAGGCCAGCCTGGTCTACAGAGTTAGTTCCAGGACAGCTAGGGCTATACAGAGAAATCCTGCCTCAAAAAACCAACCAACAAACAAATAAACAAACAAGAATGTTGCCAAGAAAAGGACAAAATGGAAGTGTACAGAATGGGGAAAAAATTTTACCAACTACAAATCCAATAGAGGATAGAGGCCTAATATTCAGAATATATAAAGAACTCAAAAAACTGGATATCAAGTAAACAAATACCTAATTTAAAAATGGGATGCGGGTGTAAGCAGAGATTTCTCAAAAGAGAAGACACAAAGAGCTGAGATGTAGTTAAAAAAAAATGTTCAACATCCTTAGTCATCAGGAAAATGCAAATCAAAGCTACATTGGGATTTCATTTTACATCAGTCAGGATGGCCAAGATCAATAAAACAAGCAACAACTTATGCTGCCCAAGATGTAAAATAAGAGGAACACCCATCCATCACTAGTGGGACTGCAAACTTGTGCAGCATCTATGGAAATCAGTGAGACTGTTCCTGGGGAATTTAGAAATAGATCTAGCACAAGTTTCAGCTATATCATTCTTGGACATATGCCCAAAGGACTCTACATCTTACAACAGAGTCACTCAAACATGTACATTGCTGGTTTTTCATAATAGCCAGAAATTGGTAACAGACAACATGTCTATCAATGGAAGAACAAATAAAGAAACTGTGGTATGTTTACAAGATGAAATATTACTCCACTGTTTAAAAAAATAAAATTTACAGACAAATGGATAAATCTAGAAAAAAAAATCATCCTGGGTGAGGTAACTCAAACCCAAAAAGACAAATATGGTATGTTTTCACTTGTGTGTGAATATTAGTTGTTAAGTCTTCTATAAGCAGACTACAGTCTGTATAACCACAGAGATTAGGTATAAAGTAAGGGACTAGGAGGGAGGGAGGGATCTCCCTGAGAAGGGGATATAGAAGAAATAGTTATGGATAGACAGGAGTTTGGGGGAAACAATGGGAGGATTGAACAAGGAAAGTGAGGAAAGAGTGGTAAGCAGAGAATACAGGGAGGGACAGCTAGAACTAAGGGCCATTTGAGGGGGTCAAATGGAAACACAGTATAGTGGAAGTTTCTTAAAATATATACACATACATGGAAGAAATCTAAATGGAATCACCAAATAGTGGAGGAGATAACACCCCAACTGGACATCTCTTGTTACCAAATGAAGCCTCCAGTTCAGAAATAGGATCTATTTCTGGACACCCCCAAACAACCCAGGCTATTGCCAAGGCTATTGGTTGCTCTCTATAAACTAATGGTAACGCCCTATCCTGAGGCCAGTACCTATGCACTTCATTGAACACAGAGAAATTGACCTGATGTCCGTATGGGTCTGAGCCAGATGGAATCCCAGACCTGGGAAGGGAAATGGACACCAGCTTCTGTCTCTAACCAGAAGCTATCACCAATTAATAACCCCTTGCAAAGGAAAAAATAATTTTCTCCAACTGAGTCTCACTGGACATGCAAATAATTCATAGGGGCAGACCCCATGCCCATCCATTGCCAGCACAAAGTGAAACTCAATGGCATTTTATTAGTTTCTTTGTCTCAGAATGTTTTCTCTGCTACAGCAAAGGTTCTCAACATGTTTGGGTTGTAACTCCTTTGGGGGTCAAATATCTGATACCTCACATATTAGATATTTAGATTACAATCCTAGCAGTAGCAAAATTACAATTACGATGTACAACAATTTTATGGTTGGGGGTCACTACAACATGAGGAACATGTATTAAGGATTGAAGCATTAGGAAGGTTGAGAACCATTGAGCTAAAGGAAGAAAATTGGACTTCGGCTGTCAAAGTAAGGGACCTTGTCCACAGAGAAAGAACGGAAAACTGCCGTCAGTGACGTCATCCATGTCACTATACCAAGGTCCTGCAGTTCCTAAGTCTGAGCTCAGATGATATAAAGCAAGTATGGCTGGGTACTCTATGAAGCTGAAGTCTTTTTATGTAATGATGAAGTTGATTCCTGTTTCCTGTTTTCTTTGGACATGGGACCTGACACAGGGAAGTGTTTGTTTTGTTGTTGGTTGTAGGTTGGTTTTGCATTTAACACTAGCAGACAACATTCATTGACTGTTTCTACTAGACTGAGCTCTCTTCACAAATAGCCGATTTGGGGAGTCTCTCTAGAAACCTCTGGGGAGGTGAGTTACGTGCTTCAACTCCAGAGAAGAGCTCAGAATTGTGTGTCTTTTTCTAGGTCACACGGCTTTCTGATATCCATAGACTTCATGACAGGATAGTATCACAACTGTACTAGATCCCCTCAGTGAGATCCACTTTGAGGAGACCAAACAACAGAACCTCATGAGATCGTAAAATCTGGGTTGGGCTAACTCTTGGCAAAAGTTTGTTGGAATTGGGCTCATAGATCAAAATGCAAAAGACAGGCCTCCCAGTTGTGTAGCCCATCCTCATTTCCCCAGGTCATTCCATCCAGTTCTGAGCAGCTAACTGTGCAAACATCTGTAAAGACGAGCTCATCAAATTAAATGTTATTGTACTTTCCATAAATTGCGGGCTTTAATTATTTGTAATTTTTAATGAGTTGGCCTAGTTTATTAAAATAGATCACAAAATAAATTAGGGTATATTCTTTCTAAGGATAATATATGAAACTATCCCAGAGAATGAGAAGGGTCAAATCTATTCATACATTCACCCAGATTATAAACACACTGCACACACACACTCACACGCACCTTATAGCTTAATGCAAGCCATTTAGATGCCATCACACCACTCTGTTTAAAATAATTGTAAACAGGCTAAATAACTTTGTATTTAGACGATGTTGATATGAGAATTCCTATAATGAACTCATTTATATTGTTTTTAGCCACATAATGATGTACTCATACAAAAAGAAAGAAAACGAAGACAGGACAAAATGTGTTTCCACATGAGAGACTGGTTCATGTAGTTCTCACTGGGGAGTGAGATTTGGGTTTTGTTTCTTTAACATCAAGAACCAATATTGTTTTGTCTTGTTAATTTATTTTATATACCCTCTTCCCCTTTCCCGGCCCCTCCTCCACTCTCCTTCTCCCTCTCCTCCCTCTTCACCCCTCCCTCTCTCTCTCTCCCCCTCCCCACCTCATCTCTCCTTTGTCTTTGGAGAAGACCCCCTTGTTCCTGGAAGCAAACCTCCATACCTAGCTACTCAGCACTCTGAAGCTCCGTCAGCAAACCCCATCTCCCATCAGAGGAACTTCTTCTTCCCAGCCTCTGAGGCTCCTGGAGATGTCCTTTGCCCCACCCTCTACCCCCTTCCTCTCTGTCTCACACTTCACCTCTTCATCACAACTGTTGGGGTCAAGTCCTGAACACCCTGCTGGGTCTGAATTCTTCCTTCTTGTGCCTGTGTTGTGCGGAACACAAGCTAAGACACTATTTGATTTCTCTGCGTGTCCCCATGCTTCTTATTGAAACAAGTAGGTGGGACTAAGGCTAGCTCAGTGTTTAAAGCAAAGCTAGCAGAGTACAGATCCCTAGGGCCCAACTAAATGTTGGCTGAGTATAGCAGCCCAACTGTCATTCCAGCACTCAGAAGGCAAAGACTGGGGATCCCATGCAAGCAAGCATGTGGAGACTGACTTTATCAGTGAACTCGAGGTTTGATTGAGAAACCTTGGGACATGGAATACGGTGAAAACTAGATCGAGGAAGATACCTAGGGTCAACCCCTGGACTACACACACACACACACACACACACACACACACACACACACACACGTACACACACATACACACACACACACACACGTACACACACGTACACATACCAAAGAAAAGAAAAACAGCAATTAAAATAAACCTAAGTTTAAATGACCAGAAAATAGAGTCCTTTGAGGCCTAGATTTAGTATTACTATTAAATACTAGATTAGTATTACTATTGCTTATACTGGGCTTCAAGTCACCCTCGGTCTCTTCCAGGGAGATGAGGACAAACTGAGGGCCATAGAAGCCTGTAAAAGAAACAGGACTCTTCTTACAAGGTGGCCTTCCCACTGCCCTGTAAACAAGGGTCCTGTCTTGCTGTTTTGTTTTCTACCCATTCCCTAGCCATTTTTAATTTAACTGTTATATATTCTTCATCATGAGGCTCCTAAAGATACTTACTTCACCCCAGCACAGGGGCTGGGCAGAGAGACTCCAGGGATTCATGGCCCGTGCCTGACACAGTGCCCTAGGCCCTGGCCCTGGGGAGCTGAACAAAGTCATCTTAAGATTACAAGCCATTTCCACACTATCAGGGGTTACGGCCCCTACTTTTTAACATCCTGCTTTTATTTGCAGGCTATGAAGTGTAATAGTTCACCATTTTGGTTTAAGTATCACCATAAAAGTCAGTGAGATGGAACAGGCAATAAGTAGTTCTTTTACATAGTGTGGCTGGGGCTGGAAGCTTACATCTTCATTAACCCACAGAAATGGCTTTGAAATAAAATGGAAATAGAGTGCCGGGTGGGCACTCCTCAATGCCAGCGACCAGCCCATCCCCTGCCACTGACTCCATGGGCCTCACTTTGTCCTTTCTGGCCCCCATGCTGAATAAGGTGGAAAAACAAGAAGGAGCAGAGAAAATTAACTTCAAAATAGTAATTCTACATGTGTGACAGGCTAGCAGGCTAAGGACACAAAGTGTAAGACTCCCAATTTGAATGTATTTGCCCAAGCAAGACACCTCTGGGTACCCTCCTCTGGTCTCCAATATTTAAGTGCAAAGTAACATGGTATATTGCTCTTTCCTCCTTGAGAGGCATACCCTTTTAGATATGAGCACCTCTTGCTAGTTATCTGTATGTCCAGCAATCTCAGCTTTGGCATTTTAGAATGCTTCCTTCAAAGCAGTAAGCCAAGGCCCTGAGGCTCACATGTGTGGAGTTTGGATAGTAGATTTCTCTCTTGGGATGTTTGGATCACACTTGCCTGTACACATCTTCTGGTGACTAATGGGGTCTGGCCTATCTCCCTTCCATGTAAAACCTTCTGAAACACAGGGAGTTTTTCCGAGATATGAACAAGACTAAGCTTATTCCCAGTCCTTCGGTATTCTAGCACATTCCCCTAGAACTGCTGAGTTTAGGACTGTGGGCTATTGCTTGGACCCAGAGCACAGAAGAGAACAAAGGAAGACTAACAAAGCAACGCTAAGAGCAGCAAATGCTGAGTTCTTCAAGCAACCCCCATCATCTTCTTCAAGTCAACCTCCTGATGATACCCTGGGGGTGTAGAGGAGAGGTCGAATACCACAGAGATCTCTCCCTTAACTTTGTCAAAGAGACCTCTCCATTGTCTGGGTGTTTCTTTTCTCTGCATAGGTATGCCAGCTCACCCATTACTGATTTTGTGGATTCTCCTTTCTGTGTCTGTCTAAGGCTAAGTGAATAGTTCACCTGTGGGCTTTTCCATATGTTTTAGATTACTGGAGGTCTGAACTCTGATTTATAGGGTAAATGGGGGAGAGGGCTTTTTATCTAATTCAACGTGACATGTCACACAATCTGTCTATGTTTAGAAAAAGCAACTCTCCTTGTATCAGGCAGAACTAGACACAGCCAAAGGCCTTGTGTTTCCTGTTTAACTCAGCAACCTGCACAAATGTCTCTTTTACATATTATCAATGTGTCTTTAATAGTCTTGCAATTCTTGAAGCGATCTGAGGCTGAATAAGCAAAAACACAGCAGGCTGTGCTCACCCAACCAAGCAGCATTTCAACACACCCACACCAGCCAAGAACAGCGTCTTTTATGCTTCTTGAAGAACACACATCCTTGATTTGTTGCATTTGACCACTGTTCAAGAATCGTGGTCCAGGAAGGAATCTTTCCGCTTTGTTTTTCTGGTTTTGTTTGGATGTGAGATGGAGCTATGCTGTGATTTACAGCTCGGCAAAGTGTTGAAACAACGATGATCTTTTCTGCAGTCCCTATCAGGAAAATATTTGCTACAAAGACTTCCCATGGGCACAGAGATGTCCTTATATGCAAAGTTAGCTGGAGGAAATAATAATTGTGTTCTCTGGTTATAAGAGGGTGCAGATGTATGATAGCAAGGTTGTGAGCCCCATGAGGATGCTTCGCTGTGCCCTTCCTGCTAGACGTTCAGATTCCCAATGGGTAGAGTGTGATGTGTGTCCAGTAGATGATCACCAATGATAGGTAAGAGGACCGGTGCTTAGATAAACCAGAGACAAGGAACAAGAGGCTCAGAATTACTCCCCCTAATAATGGAGTTACCTGTAAAGATCATATGTCTCCATTCATTGAATAACTAACTTCTTAAGGCCTAACTTGGCTGCACATTGACATCAGAAAAAAATGCAGAAGAGTCTTGATGATAACTAGAACTTTATTTCAACAAAGAAGAAATTCTAGAAACTGGCTTGCTGTTTGCTGCCTACTTTATCTATGGTTTATGAGCTTGTTTAGTACATAATGTTCCAAGAGTTTGATCATCCAAACAACTTATCATGTCAACGTCCGGAAGTTAAAAAAAAAAAAAAGTGGCCTGTCGATCAGGGACCCCTCTTTACTCTAACCAGTTGTATTACCTTGTGGGAGGAAATTTGAAGTGTGAGTAAAGTGTATAACATCATAAGCCACGTTGGAACTGTCTGGAGAAGTTCTTGGAGACTTTGCATGTGTTTGAACTGCCAAGACCGGTCCAGTTGCCATGTATCCTGTCCTCAAAGCCTGATGGTTCAGCTTCTCTTTGCTTCTGTAAGCTATATACTTGTAAAAGGGATGGGGGAAGAAAAAGAAGAAAAGGAAAAAACAAGTTTCCATTAGCCTGGTATAGATTCTAGGAACCCTAACTCATTCAGCAGGACCATTCTGGTACCAATCAAGGGACAAGAGAGCCATAGTGTCTTTGACTGGATTTCAGAACCCAGGGGCAGGATAAGTAACCTTTTATTAGGGGAGGTGTGAAAGCCTGCCTGCTTGCCTGCCTGCGTTCCCTGGGCAGACAGAACTCCACCCAGTCCAACTGAGCTTGTGATTGTCTACACCACATGCTCAGCACAGGGCAGGAGCTGCTGGAGCATGCCCAGCAGCCTTGGCCAGCTCTGAGAGCTGGAGGGCCCAGCCTGGGAGGAGGTTCTCCTGCCGCACCCTGGGCGGTCGGATGGAAATGACTGTGTCTACAGCCTGGATCTGGCAGTAAAAACTGTCCGCACAGGGGAAGTTTGAACTCCAGACCCCCCGCTCCCCGCTCCCCGCCCCCCACCCCCGAAAACCAGGAAATTCCAAACTGCAGCTAAAATTGTAGTTGGCCTCCTGAGCTGAGCAACCAGCTTGCTTGCCCACCAGCCTCAGCTCGTAGGCTGAATGATGGGGGCCTAGAGCAGCCAAACCTGCAGCCCTTCCTTTACTTCCCTCAACCCTGGGGCAAGATCCTTCACTCGTGGTTTGCCTAGCAATTTAGAGGGAGCTGACTGTGAGTTTTAACCAGGGCATCGAATACAGGAAGCTATTGTTTGTTATTGTGGGCCAGAAGCTGAAAATTATCTCTCCCCTCACTCTTTCCAGCAGTATCACCTCCCTTGTACAGAGACTGTCTAGAATGATATGAGGTACACACGCAGCCCAAGTCTCTTGTCACCCAAAGCTGAGGTGACTGTAGAGGATATTTTCTAAGAGATGGATCAAGAAGAGTGGGGATGTTAGCTCTTCCTGAGAACCATGTTCAAATGACGATTCCAGAGCAGACTATCCTGTTGGTAGAACCAGGAAATGTTCTCCTCAAAGCCAAAGGTTTTCAGTCTGGTGAGACCCACTGTCATTAATAGGTATGACCAGCCCCCCAGGGAATTCTACTTAGAGAGACCCTAAATTGATTTCAGAATACAGAGACTGGGAGACGGCTCAGTTTGTAAAGTCTTTGCTGCGTACCCAAAGGACCAGAGCTTAGATCCCTGGCCTCTTTGCAAAAGGATGGGCATAATACTTTGTGCGTAGAAGAGGGTTCTTGGAGCTTGTTGGTTAGCTAGTCTTGCTCAATCAGTGAGCTCCAGATTTAGTGAGAGACCTTTTCTCAGGAAAATAATGTAGAAAGATATAAAGGAAGCCTGACCTCCATCAGCACCAGCAAACAAGTATGACTCTACACATCCATACATAATCATGCCCTACCATACACAATTGAAAAAACAATAATTAAAAATCCAGCAGTCCTGATAGCACATGCCGGGAATCTCAGAACCAGAGAAGACATGGCAGGGGAAGATCCATAAGTAGAAACACAGCCTGGTTGCACAATGAGTTTAATAAGGTCAGTGAGACCCTACCTCATAAATGCACACACACACACACACACACACACACACACACACACACACACGGGAAATTAGGAATGAAAAACCAACCCTTAACTATGTTGGTGCAGCCTCTTAGGAGGAACAACAATATGAACTAACAAGTACCCTCAGAGCTCCCAGCGACTAAGCCACCAACCAAAGACTACACATGATAATGGGATGCATGGCCCCAGTCGCATATGTAGCAGAGGATGACCAAGTGGGTCATCAATGGGAGGAGAGGCCCTTGGTCCTGTAAAGGCTCTATGCCCCAGTGTAGGGGAATGCCAGTGCCAGGAAGCAAGAGAGGGTGGGTTGCTGAGCAGGGGGAGGGGGGGAGAGAATAGGGGTTTTTTCAGAGGGGAAATGGGGAAAGGAGATGTCATTTGAAATGTAAATAAAGAATATATCTGATTAAAAAAAAATTATGTTGGTGCAAAATAGATTCCAACACACGTCTTCACACCTCCAACCTGTCTCCTTACAAGACATAACACAGCAATGTCTGGCAGCAATAGCAGGGTTCAGTCTGAACAAGGTAATGGCCTGTCAGAGAGCAGGGAAGCTACCTGCCCCAGTCCCAGTTTGGGTATGTTTATATCACCAAAACCATTTAGATTGGGAAAACGAGAAGAGCTTTTAATTGATGGTATTGTTGTCTTTAACTTCTCTGTACATCATGTTGCCCTTATGACCTACAAAAGGGAGTCCCCAACTATCCTTCTTTTATATGCCCTTATATCAGAAATTTACTAGAAAAGTACAAAGCAGTTTCTATAAAAATGAATTTATAGACCATAGGCATCAAATCTGTCACTCAAAAATTCAGAAGTTGAGGCTTCCTAAGAAATGACTCGCCTAAGATCCCACAGTAAAGGGGAAACTGAGTCAAAGCCAGACGTAGTCAGTGCTAAAGAGGCCACTTGCTTTAGACCCTACCCCTTGAGTGGCATTTGATGGAATGGGGGAATGCCAAAGGTTGATGACAGAGACCCTTGCTCGTGTGATGTGACAGTCCTGCAGGGGAGAGAAGAGAAGAAGTGTAGTTAACTCACATTGTAAGGTAGGAATGAATGGATGCCCAACACACTAGTGCAGGAAGGGTCAAAGCGAAACATGATGAGCTGACAAACTAGTGCTGTTTGAGAGTGGTGTTCCAAGAAACAAAAAGAGTCGCCTACCATCATGCCTTTTCTGCGAACTCTTCCCACCTTGGGTGGTGTCCCGTGGACTCCCTAAGCCCCAGCTCAGTAATCTAAATGGGTGATTTGTCTGATAACTATGTGTTTATGGAAAAAGAGATTTGGTGCCATACACGTAATTAAAAATAATAAAAATAAATATTTTAAAAGATATCTACATTAGAGGGTACACATACAAGGATTCCTAGATATTGGTACATTAATATGTTTTATACACAGGCAAGTGTTTCAAGATACTGACCGTATTTTCTTTATTTTCATTACAATAAGAAAATACAATAATTCTTACTTTCCTTTGTTGGAGTGATACCCATATATAGATAGATATAGATGAACATAATAAATGGAAAACAAACACAAATTTGCTTTACTTTCATGATAGAACCCTAGAAAATGTGGCAACATACAGAGATAACATACAGATCAGATCGAAACACGAGTTAAAACCATGTATCAATTTAAACAGTTTAGTGTAATGAGCTGCTACATCTAACGTGGGATTGGTGGGCCTGACTCCCCAGATCACCAATTAGTAGAATAGAAGGTGACCTGCAAGACCAGGAGCAGAACCTAGGGAAGGAGTACAGGGAGGACACTCTCCCTATCCGAGAGCCATGACCCACTTCTGATCATGAATGGTACTTGGGCTCATGAACAACAGAGGAAACTCCCTGAGCTGCACATTTATGGGATGCTGTGGGAACCTACCCTTGGGCAATGGTCCTGGTGATAGAATGCCACTGGATACCTCAGGGGCCTCCTCTTGGCAAAGGAGAATCCATCCTGGAACCATGATAGAGTCCACTGCAGCCTGATATCTTCAGTGCCCTCTACTGGCAGTGTTCTTCACTATGTAAACTGGCAGAAGGGGGATGCTTGAAGGAAGAGAGGGTGAGGATACTGCTGAGGCAGTCCTGAGCAGCAAAATATCAGAAAATAAATGAATAAATAAAAAGATTAACAGTATGCCCAACAACTACAAAAAAATCCTCTTCTCAGATTTCAATAAATATCCTTCTTGGACATTTAATTTAATTTGGACATTTAAGGTATCATTATATCATAAAAAAAACCTTAACATTTTACACACAACAGGACTATATTGGCTTTGTTATCTTGAAGTCAGAAAATATGTCATTAGAAATTTCCTTCTAAATCATGTTGGTGAGTATACAATATTCCACAATGAAATATTTGTAGGTCCCTTTATCATTTAATTTCTTTTAATTCTGTTTCTTATAGCTCACATATATCTTGTGAGACCTTATGTACTCTACATCTCAAAACATATTTAATACTCCTACTATATGTTTGAGGTTATTCCTTATAATTTTTAAACCAATGTACAGTTCCACAAAAGCATATATGTAAATGCCCATCTCACTTCATCCTCAAGAACTGAACAGTGTCATGTTTAAATATGTAGCTTTTAAAAAATAATTTGATTTTTACAAATTTGATCACTAAAGAAGTTATCAATTTTTTACAGTTTTAGGTTCCATATTTGATTGCTTGTTTGAGCCATTGACTTGAACTCTTGAGATTTATTTTTTATTTTTAACATGTAAAACAAGTCACTTTTCCATAGGTAAACACCTCAACATAAAGGTATCCTTGCTTAGAAAAAAAAAAATCAGTAACAAAATATCATTGTTGTGAGAGTTGTTCAATGTGTAAGTTGCTTAAATCAGAAGAGAAAGAGATGCACACTTTCACAGGGAAGGAAGAATTGCTATTATTATGAGCTGTTCATGGTGTTATCAATAATAACAAAGGAGGGGTTTTATCTTGAAAAAGTTCTGATGTTTGTATGTAAAAATACCATAGTAGGAAAGAAAGTGCAAGAAGGAAGACTAACAAGTTAAAGTAAGCTGCCATGAAGAAGAAAGAAAAAGGCGGAGAAGGAGAGGAAGAGAAGAAAAAGAAGAGGAAGAGGAGGAGAGGAGTGGGAGGAGGAGAGGATGAGGACAAGGGGGAGGAGAAGCAGTCCACACATACATGAAGGGTAGGCCTATGATAGCTAGAACACTCAGCTCTGGGGGTGAAGAATTAGTCCCTAAGTGTTTCTTTCTTTTTTTAAGATTTATTTATTTATTATATATAAGTATGCCATAGCTGTCTCAGACTCACCAGAAGAGAGCGTCAGATCTCATTACGGACGGTTGTGAGCCACCATGGGGTTGCTGGGATTTGAACTCAGGACCTTCAGAAGAGCAGCCAGTGTTCTTAACTGCTAACCCATCACTCCAGACCCTCCCTAAGTGTGACTGAGCAATTAAATCATCTCTCTTTTCTCAGGCCACATGCCAAAATATATCTGAAAAAGATCAAACTATCAATATTAAAACAAATAAGTGACATGCTAGATTACCATAGAGTTACTGATTCATTACCATCTTGAGGCAACCAGAAATTAGAAAATTGTAAAGA
Source organism: Montemys delectorum (assembly GCA_019843815.1). Taxonomy (NCBI): domain Eukaryota; kingdom Metazoa; phylum Chordata; class Mammalia; order Rodentia; family Muridae; genus Montemys; species Montemys delectorum. Next base: position 42,641 of record JADRCD010234573.1, read on the forward strand.
TACTTGAACCAATTAAGTATTTCTCTATATTTCAAATATCTGAGTTTCAAGATGTAAAACCTTACATTGGACAAAATAAATAGTGTATGGACCATTACAGTAGGTGGGATGATTTGATATATACCTTCTTAACAACATAGTCAAATCAGGAAGCAAAGCATAGCAATTTGATGGGTTTTATTTAAAGGACAGAGGATATGCATGGAACTATGAAGTTGAAGCATGAAATAAAAGTGAGAAGGGAATGTCTTGGCCCATCATCCAGCAAAGAAAACAGCCCTTGCTATGAACGATGCAGTGAAGCTGGGCATGGGCCTGTGCTGGATTCCAGCTGCTGTTGTAAGAGGCATCTCCACTGCTCCTTAAATCAGTTCCAGACAATGACAAATTCCTCAAGTCCAAAACATGTTTTTCTTCAAGTGAGAATAGCTGTACACCAATTTCTCCTGTGTGTGTGTGTGTGTGAGTGTGTGTGTGTGTGTGTGTGTGTGTGTGTGTGTGTGTGTGTGTGTG
>JADRCD010234574.1:6203-31585 GCA_019843815.1 Montemys delectorum
GAGAGAGAGAGAGAGAGAGAGAGAGAGAGAGAGAGAGAATATTAATAGTCTTGTTTTACGATGCTCAATCCTCCCCACCTTTCTTTTTCCTCTCCATTTTCATTAGACATATAGCAAGCCATCATGCGGAGTATCAACAAAACCCAAGTGATAAACTCTCACATTTCCATGTGCCATTAGGCAACTTTTCAATGTATTACTCATTACAAGTTTTGTGTATTATTTCTGAAAGCAGCTCTGAATTCTGGCTTTCTGTTTACCAGTGCTGCTATAGTTCAATCTGGAGTCACTCAGAAGCATCCCTACCCCATGCTAGTCTTTCTCCATCAATGCATCATGGAGAGGATTCTATCCATGGGGCAAAGTAACAGAAAGGGCACTTACAATCCCCTCCACCATCCCAAACCTGAATGTACAACTCTTCTAACAAAATTAAAACACCCAAATACCACATCAAGTGTGTGTTCCCTGGTGGTTTCTCTCTAAGAAAGACAGCAGCGACTGAGCTAATGCTTGTTGAGCTATACAGACTATAAACAATTACATTTCTTAAGAGAGATTTGAGAAATCTAATATCTATCGTACCTTAATTGTGAGATTAGAAATTGAGATTAACTGAGTGTTCTCTATGAGCTAGACATGCATCTCCACAGGGAGAAATCAGGCCGTAACACAGTGATAAGAATGTTGTCACAACAAAGTTAACTAAAAATGCCATGTTTCTCACATTCAGTGGAGAAATGTAAGTTCTGTAAACTAATTGTATATAACATAAACAAAAATCACTACATTGAATTGCTCAGTATAGATGTTCCGGCTCCCCAGGCAGATTCAGGTATCAAGTTTGTAGTTTTTTCCTGAAAAAAAAAATGCAAACAAACAAAAGAAACCACTACCTCTCCTAAAATGTAACAGTAGGATTTATCTTCCATTCATCAGGGTTAGGTTATTATTAAAAATGAAACAAAAACAGCAACAAAAATAAAAAACTAAAAACAGCAAATAGGTACTTAATTGCTGCAAAACTACCCCCACTTGTACTGTAATTCTTGCTGCTGACTATACGATGCCTGAGGTCCCTATGAAAAGGGCTTTGTGACAATTATGCCACTGACAAGACCTAACTACTATTTAGTCCATGCCTCTGGCTCCTCAATATTACAGCCCAGTTTAATGTTGAATTTATTTTAATTAAATGCCCAAGCAGAGTTAGGAATGTGTTATTAATTTTGACACCCACTTTCCACACAAGACTCATTCAGTATTTCCATTGCCTCCCTCACTGGGGAAGGGCTGCCTCTGTTCTCTGAAGCTCATCTCTTTCTCTATGATGGTGTCTCTGGTGGGTTCCCCAAATAGCCTCATTACTAGCAGGAGGCAGCCGATTAGCTTGAACATTTCTCCCATGCCATATGAATCATTTATTGGGCACCTGCCAGGTGTCACATTTTATGCTAACTGCTCTCTGTCTATATTATCTCACTTGTGTTATAGATGTTTATTTAAAACCCTGCATGCAGGAACTGTTCCCAAACATAAGCACAGGATCAAACAAGACAGATAGATTTCTTTCTCATGGGGACTGATTTACTTTAACCTTAGTTCATGAGATAAATGGAGTTGGACAGTTGAAGTTTGACAACTGGCATTACATGTTGACAAGAGAGAGAAAAGAGATAAATGTACATACTAGATGACAATAATTTGCAAAACAATCTTCAGATACAGCAGAAATAGATTTGGGTGTGGAAAATTTGTCAACACTGTGGGAGGAAGCAAATATCACACTTGAAGACTCCACTTGAGTCAGATGTGCCCCACTGGTGTTTGGGACAAAAATCATGTCACTTTATCAATTAGCTCATTATCCTTTTCTCTTGTGGGAACTTACATAAAATAACCTCTCATTTACAAGTAAGAAATATAGTGTTTACATAGACTCAAATGTCAGGCTAGTGAACTTGTGAGTATGTGAGGAGGGTGTAGGGAAGTGACTGAAGTCATACAGCAAAACTAGTGTGGAATTATATATGATGAGCTTAGACATTGCCAAATTTTAAGGAAAAAAAAATAATGTAAAGAGATTCAAGCAGGATGATCTCATGTCAATGGAAGCTTCCCATTGAGATGATATTTACATATGGGTGCTGTGAAGGAGGAGAGGTGGGGCCCTGTGCCTGGGATAAGCGAGTACAGAAGACTGGGTCAAAGCAGGTCCATATTTTCCCAGGGCCTGAAGAAGTTAGTCTGTGGAAGACAGTCACATTAGCTCCAGCCTTATTAGATAGGGACAGGTGTTCCTTGATGATAACTGCAGAACCCTTCTGTTTTCAATGACTGACATGGACTGCTATGCTCTGATACATACTTTAAAATGTAGCTGTTAAATAATGCACTTATTGGATCAAGAAAAGGTGAAGGAATGTTAGAATCTTGCTTCATCAAGGCAACATATTGCTGAGCAGGGGGCCAGCAGCGTAGATGGAACCCTGTGGTCACACAGGTCCACAGGCATGGGAGACAGGGTGGGATAGGAGTTACTGGGAGATGATGGGTCAACAATGAGAGTGGGTGTCAGGAATGACTATGAACTCCTCACTGTGAACTTTGTGTGTATATAAATGTCACTTGTGATTTAGGGATGGATGTTAGGAGGGCTGGTTTGGAAAGCAGAGAAACCTGAGGATATTGGAGGTTTATATGTGAAGATTCTCTTTTTAAATAATGTGCACTGCTTATTATATTTATGTAGTTCTGACAGAGTCTTCCATCTCAAGCTCCAAAGAATTTTACATTAAGGAATGTCTGTTGGGGAGAAACTGACAGGTGGGGAGAGAAAAATCACTTGTAGAGTGCCATCCAGGCTTACAAGAGTTCCTGGTATCTACCAAATGCAATGGGAAGGTTTTCTACAGAACCTTTCTGGATATGCCATCCAAAATTGTCTCTAGGCATTGCCAAATACTCCTGGTGCCACAAATCACCCCATTTGAGAACTACTGTCCTGCATAGATGGAATAAGAGCAGAATTCCAGCCATGAGGAGCCAATTCTTCATCCTAAGGAAAATTGTTTCTCTGAATAAATCAAAGACTGTCAATTATTCCCAACTTTGAAAATAAGTGAATATTTTAAATTGCCTACAATGGTTGGTGCTTTAGACACTGGGAGAAGGGTTTAGTTGGAGCTTAATCAGACAAGGATGTATATCTGCATGCTTTTACAAGACACTGTAATAGATTTAAACATTTTTTCCCATAAAATCCTATGGCAAACAGCACTAAATGGCACCTTATGTAACTGGTGATAGCATGGCCTTCTCTACTCACTAAACAAAAGATAACAAGAAAGGTTTGCTTGCCTCTCTAGGTTAATGCCAATGAATTATTATGCTTAAAATGTTATTATTATTGTTTTTAAATTGTCGGGGGGGAAGACAGAGAGGGAGAGGGAGAGGGGGAGAGAGAGAGGGAGGGGAAAGGGACAGGGAGAGGGAAACGGAGAGGGAGGGGAGAGGGAGAGGGAGAAGGGGGAGAGGGAGAGGGAGAAGGGGAGGGAGAGGGAGAGGGAGAGGGAGAGCTTGCTTGTGCATGCCCCCGAGTCCACAAACATCAGAAAGCCTGGAGATGGAGTTATAGGAAGTGGTAAGAACTCTCAGTGCCTCTTACTGATGACCTGTCTTTCAAGCCCCAAGTACAAATGTGGAAAACTGGTATTTTCTGATAATTTTCGCGTTGATGCTCCATATGAAGACATGATCATGCTTCATTTGTACTGTTTAAAAGAGTTTTGAGAAGCTGTTGAGATTTTTGGACAAAACAAATTTTCAAATTTTAAAGTAAAAAATAACATGTAACCTGAATTTTGTCAATGGTCCCTACTAAAAGCTACACTCTGGAAATGAATGATTACTTTGAAAAATTGCTTAAAATAGACAGATTAATAAATAAATGTCCTAATTCTGGATGCCTACATGTTAACCACTGGACTCTAATAAAATTTCTTGAAGGTGTACTGGTTTTGTAGACAAGGAGGAGTTGGTTGGTGTGCTTCTGCCGTTGGCTAGGGCAGATAGTGGAGGAGACAGAAGGAGTACCTTTGCCTCAGCCCTGGAAGACCAACTTTGCATTCTTGGTTCACTAGAAATACACGAGAATGAGTCTGCATTGTTTTATGGCATAGTACGGCATTTTTATGGTGGCGATGTACATGCTACAGGAAGCTTATATCTACCTAAGAATACATGCTCGGTTCTTAGGGCTGCAGATCTTCCTCAGTGGTCTAACACTTGAGTAAATTGTTCATTCCCGAGTTTCACCATAAGAAATATAAACATAAAAAAGAACAGTTATTCAGTTAACTTCTCTTCACTATAAGCTATTTTGGACTAAAAATGAAGGTTCTAACTGTTGTATTCAGAGTTTGACACATGCTGAGGTTTTTAAACTCATTTCGGATATCTACTTACGGTAATCTTTGCTGGTAAGTTTAACTCTCAAGTGATGTTTTGTTCTCATGTACCTTCAAAACATCTTCAGAAAGTATCACGGTACTATTGAAATTTCTTCAATGACAAATACTCTCTTTGGTGTTTCAAAAAATCTTTTATGTAAATAATGTCAGAGATTTGAAAAATAACACCAAGTACTTGTGTTTGATTCAAAGACCATAAATTTGAATACATGAATTCATGTAAATTAGCAATCAGTCTGAAAAGCTACCTTATTTATGTCTTTTCTTGCTTCTTATCTGGAAAATACGAACTACATTAATCAAAATATAAATGCAGTGAAAATGAAATGCAAAACCATCTTCATTAATAAACCAGAGAAAATTCAGAGCACACGAGTAAGGAGAAATAACATTTGAGTACCACATCACTTCCAGATCTCAGAGAGATCTCCTGTAGACATTTAGATGGTTTGTTCTGGTGATACGCAGCTCCAGTAACAATCAAAACAGAGAGAAGAGAATATGATCAGAGAGCTGGGCATTCAGACTGCTTACCTTGGAGGCAACTATGGATTCAAATCCTAATTATTACAAGTACTTTTTTGTCTTTCTGTGACTATTTTATTTCCTTCTGTCACCTGTTATGTCTCATCTATCCTATCATAAATGGCTAGATTTAATTATTTTAATATGAATTAGATGTGTTTATTCTATTATGCAGATATACCTCATTATCTTTTTAGAGTCGTGTTGAGAATTTCATACAAATACTGCACTTGCATCATTTTACTCTTCTTTCTCTCATATCAACTTTTGTGTACTTTACAACTCAATCTTAAATATGTAGCCTCTTCTCTATTATTAACACACACAGGGACACATACACAGACACACAGACACACACACACACACATAGGCACACACACATACACACACACACACACACACACACACACACACACACACACACACACATTTCCTACCATTTAGTGATGATTGTATGTACATGTGTTTAGAGCGGACCTAGTTAGGACTGGCCAAACTATTAGGAATCTCATGTCTGGAGAAAACAGATTCTCCATTCTCAGTAGCCATTGGTTGACTATGGTTTTCATCTAGGGATAGGATCTGGTAAACAGCCCCGTCTGTGTTGTGGTGTTCATCGGTATTGTCATTATGTAGGTTGTCTAGACAAGCATAATTTTAAGATTTCAGAGTTGGAACTCCCTACCATGTTTAGAAGAAATTATATCATAGCCAGCGTTCTGGCTTTCTGGCCCTTACACTCTTCCTGAATGCTCTTCCATGGCATTTCTTGAGGTATAAGGGTTGCATTGTAGAAAAAAAGCCATGAAAGTGTTTTGCATCATCTCAAAAGGCTCATGTAAGTTAGACCTGAGATAAAACCATCTACCTCCTGATGCCTGGTGTTATATTTCTTTCACTCACATTTTTTTGTTGTTGTTTAAAACAAAACAAAACAAAACAAAACGTTTTTTAAAGACTAACTGTAGATATTACAAAGTAGAGTTTGTTCATGTTGTGCCTTTTATATCTTTATCATAGTACAAACCATGAAACTGTATCAACCATGAAAAGAACATGTTTAGAAAGTAGTTAAGACTGGGTAAGTGAAACATATGCTCTAGTTGAGAAGGGCAGTGGGCAGGTTAAAATAGTTTAAATTTTATTTTATTTTATTTTATTTATTTTTTATTACATATTTTCTTTATTTACATGTAAATTTTCCCTTTTCCAGGTTCCCCTCCAAAAAACAAACAAACAAACAAAAACAACAAGAACAAACCCCTTTTGCCTCCCCCTCCCCATGCCTGCCACCCCACCCTCTCCCAGGGCCCTGGCATTCCCCTACACTGAAGCACAGAACCTTCACAAGGCCGAGGTCCTTTCCTCCTATTGATGATCGAATTTGCAATCCTCTACTATACACATTTTTAAATTGACCTCCATTTGAAATATTTAAATGCTAGAACTCCCCCTCAAAGATTGCTATAAGGAATCATACGATTGTGAAGCCAGGCATGGATTCTTCAGTTGATTTCTCTGTGACTGTAGTGAACTCTTTAACAAGAATCTATATCTTCGGGCTGGAGAGATGGCTCAGTGGTTAAGAGTACTGACTATAGTCAGTTGGTGACTATTCTAATGGTCCTGAGTTCAAATCCCAGCAACCACATGGTGGCTCACAACCATTCATAATGACGCCCTCCTCTGGTGTGTCTGAAGACAGCTACAGTGTACTTACATATAATAATAAATAAACCTTAAAAAAAAAGAATCTATATCTTCAGTCTTGACAATGAAACTCTAAAAATGAATCCCTAAATTTTAGTGGCAGATCATATGAGTATCTGCCGACAGACACTACTACAAAAGCCTATACTCAGCAAAACTGGAAAACTGGAGGAAATGGATGATTTTCTAGACAGATAACAGATACTAAAGTTAATCAAGATCAGATAAATGATCTAAACCATCCCATAACCCCTAACAAAATAGAAACAGTCATTAATAGTCTCCCAACCAAAAAAAGCTCAGGACCAGATGGGTTTAGTGCAGAGTTCTATCAGGCCTTCAAAGAAGACCTAATGCCAATACTACTCAAACTATTCCACAAAAATAGAAACAGAAGGAACACTACCCAATTTGTTCTATGAAGCCACAGTTACTCTGATACCTAAACCACACACAGACCCAACAAAAAAAGGGAATTTCAGACCAATTTCCCTTATTAATATCGATGTAAAAATACCCATAAAATTCTTGCAAACCAAGTCCAAGAACACATCAAAACAATCATCCATTATGATCAAGTATGTTTCATCCCAGGGATGTAGGGATGGTACAATATATGGAAATCCATCAATGTAATCCACTATATAAACAAACTCAAACAAAATAAAAAAATACCACATGATCATGACATAACTCTCCTTCTGATGACAAGCAACTTTGTGAGGTGGCAGGTAGACCCTGGATGTTCTTTATACACCACAGGGCTTTGGTCAAAGCCACCTGTTTCTGCACTTTCTAAGCTCTAGATGGTGGAGAATCATGTGTGCTCTACCAAACCATTCTAGTCTCTCCCTCAGAGAAGGAATCTGAAGAATGAGGCAACCGCCTTACAAAGTATACTTATCTCTGTGACTATGTCCTACCTACATTTGTAAAAAGAAAGACTCTGAACCCAATATCATGCTTTTAATGGCATAATTACAATGACATCACTGGAATAATCATTTTAGCATGCCTTTGTTATCATTTTGTGCACTGAAAAACCATTAAATGACCTGTGCTCTGATCTCCTATAAAGCTGAGCATTACATAAAAAAAATACAAACATGTCATTGATATCAGTGATGTTTGTTAGTAATTAAAAGGAGAAAGTAAAATATTTTAATGTACTATTTACACTGTTGGATGGAAAAGATATCACTTAAATTGTTTAAAAGATTCACCTACATCTCAGAAGCAATAGCATCTAAAGTTAGGATATTGTGATTGAGAAAAATAATAGTTTACTAGAAAATTCTATATGAAAATGCATATTCAAGCTAAGCAATCTCCACACATTCAACTTATTGTTAAAAATTACATATTTACTGTAAGTAATCACTTAATTTTAACTCAGAAAAAAAGCATAAGAAGATATGATACTGCAAACTAAACTTTTAAAATTTGTAATATGTTCTTAGAATTTGGGTTTTATTCTGAAATATTCATTTGTACAAACAACTCAAGTTTTAGGAAACAAAGAACAAGAAGTGACTTCAAACAAGAACAACATGGCAAAGTCCAGTCATGGGTTAGCTAATAAGGGGACACTACGTGGAAGCATTATGACATAACCCAATATTGCCACATCCCAAGTTCAAGCAAATCTTGTGCTGTCTTGGAGCCAGAAGATAGCCTTCACTTGATGGAGCTCCTTAGGAAATCCAAGGCTATGATTTTCCCTAAGTAGCACCTGCCGTTATGTTCTGGTTTCTATGTCTCTAAGATGAGGGGGTGTCTGGGAAAACAATCTCAAAGATCATCACTGTCCTGTTTTCCTGTGTGGATCGTCAGATCCAGAGACACTTCAGAGCAGAGTGTGGCCCACAACCGCTCGGTTGGGCTCAGCTGCAGCTCATTCTACACACAAGCGTTAAGACTGAAGCAGAGATGTTCTTTGGGCTTCACAGATGCAGTTTCAACCCTGGTAAGCAATGCACCATGGAACTGTGCAGAGATGCTGGGATTACGTAAGGCCCAATTGATAACTCACAGAATCCTTTGCTGTTTTAAGTGCTTCATCATTATTGGCATGTTAAGCTTGATGTCATGGAAACAAGCTGAACCCAGCAGAAGGATCTCAAAGTAGGTCAGACATTTATCACTGACAACAGATGAAAAACTCACTTTTCTATCTTGTCATTCTGCCTTCCCAAGAGAGTAAGTTCCACTGAAGTCTTTATCATCTCTAGTATCTCATAGAGAACCAGGAAGGCAGATAGAATGAGGAAGGGTTGATTCATACCATCAGGAAGATACTATCAGAGGTTTCAAGAGAATGTTCACACTGATGGAATAGCTTACCAATTCTGTGACTACCTGTTGACACAAACATGGTGGCCCCCTCCATTTTTTAAGTTTCTCAATGAATATTGAAAGATATACTTTATTTACCATTAACTATATTTTTAAAAATTATCCAACATGTGAGGCTAAAGATTAGCACAGGGAGATCTTTTATCCATGTAGCCTGCCCAGCTCCTAGTATGTCATACCCAGCCCTCACAAATATGCCTCAAAAGAACCAGACAGGTTCATCAAGCAGACTATGAAAGGCTTGGTGTTTTCTACAAGTTTGTTTTTCAGTTCTTTGAAGATGATTCATGTAATAATTTGGATCATGTCCTCATCGCTTTCATTTTCCTTGAATACAAGTATACTCATAACACCGATTCCATAAAATATTTTTCCTATTATGCTGCCTTCTTCCATGAATTGAGGCTGTTCATTCGAGTAAATGAAAAATTTTGAAATAGTCTTACTTAACAACAAATGAAAGGAAACTCCTTCCATGAGGGACACAGCTGTGTCTGGTCTCTTCACCTTAGCCTATGTTCCTGCAGTCATGGTATTCCTCTGTGTCTTGGTGTTTTATTTATGCTCCCTGCTGATACGATCTTGAAATGACTTCATGGTGGTTATTTTGCAGTTCTTCTGTCTTCGGAAAACTAAATGACATCCAGACTGGAGTAACAAAGAACCTTATTTTCAGGAAGGCAGGTAGAAGCTTGCTCGAAAACAAGGGTCCTACAAACTGCCCTAGTATTTCCTTGCTTTTCATTTTCAGAGCCCCCCAGTCCTTGGGCTTGGAAGACTGTGAGCCCTTGATTCAGGCACCTTGGGAGGGCTCTGAGGCTCTGCCCATCAAGTACTCTGAAGCTTCGATTCATGCTCTCCTTTTATCTGTGGCATGTATGCAGTTTTAATCTAAGATGCTTGGATTAATTCAGATCTTGTAACCTCAGAGTATCCCTTCTACCTACACTGACCTCTCAATTCAGTCGGTAATTAACCAACACTTCGAGGATCACAGGGAGCGAGCACAGTGCAGTTCAGTTCTCCCAAATTATTCACTAGTCCTACTTTTACCATAGGACCCCAAATCAACATACTTCTGCTTGGAATCAGTTCTCCCTCCCACAGGCAACGTAAAAATGCTGACTTGGTAGGATTGTGAATTGGAATGTATGTGATGAGAAAATACCTTCACAATCACACACCTTGATGAGACGTGATGGAAATATAATGGACAATTTGGTCTCACCAAGCCAGCTCCATATAGATGGGACCACAGAGATGCAGTTCCTCTGCTTCCTTCCTTATCAATGCCTGTGTCTCACACACGAGAGGTTGTAACCCTGGCTTTACACTAAATCCTTGCATCGGATCCACAATGAGGTATCCAGAAAGCCGCTTAAGTGGAGCGCTGTGTGTCGGCAGAGCAGAAGTGTTAATCCACAGAATCCGGTGCTGTTTCAAGCACTCCATCATTATTGGCATGTCAGGCCCGGCTGCATGGAAATGAGCCGAACCCAAGAAGAAGGTCCTGAAGTAGGTCAGGCGTTTATCATTGACAGGAGATGGAAAAGTCACTTTTTTATTTGTCCATTTATTTCCCAGAGAGTAAGTTCCATTGAACACTAAGCGGGCTGTGATTCTCATAGCCATTTTATCTTCCACCTGAGGAGGACTTGGAGACAGCACATTTACAGCCTTCTCTAAAAGCTCTGAGGGAGCTTTTACAAACCGTATCCTCCAAAACATGTCCTCGGTTGAGTGTAGTAGTGCTTGGTTTCACTCTCTAGAACACAAATGGATGTGATGCAGTTAACTGCTACATTTAAAAACCTACGCTCTTTTTTTTTGGGGGGGGGAGTTATATTTACAGTAATGAAATTACAGAATTAATTCTAAACATTTTTGAAGAACATCAAAGCATAAGTTCTTAAAGTTTAGCAACACATTCTATGTATATTTGTGATCCTGTACTTCTAGGGCTGTGTACTATATGGATGTGACTATATGGATGTGACTATATGGATGTGACTATATGGATGTGACTATATGGATGTGACTATATGGATGTGACTATATGGATGTCACTCATAGATGCTCACTGTATGTTCAGTGGCTAGAGGTCTATAACAGAAGTAAACTCAAACCCTGCCTCCCACTGCCTTTGCAGCCTCATGCAACTAATAGCTGCCTGTGCCTCAGATTCGCCATCACTAAAGCAATGGGGGCAATATAGCACTTGTAACTGTCTTACTTGGTGCTTAAGAAGGTAAAATAACATATCATTGGCCTAGAGGACATGGTTAATACATATTGGATAGCATTATTCCATTAAATTCTCTAGAGTCTAAAAGAAATGAGTCTGAGGTTACCCATCCCTTCGTGAGAAACTCTTGCTGTAATTGAGGCGTGGTATAGCAAGACTTGTACAGAAATGGAGCAGGGGGAATTATGGGAGAATCAGTGTTCTGATGGGTAGAAGTCAAGTTTAATCATGTGCCCAATACATGTAGCAGTAATTGTGCAGAACAGTCATGGAGTGCCACAGTAGGGGACACAGCTTTGACTTTAGCTGTGAGGACTCTTCCCCAGAGAACGTAGATGCAAGCAGACCCTCTCAGATAGAGAAGCAACAGAGTGCGTCTGTGGTCTTATACTGCGCATATCGCCACATGCCTGCGCACATCACCACATGCCTGCGCACATCACCACACGCCTGCGCATATCGCCACATGCCTGTGCATCTCACCACATGCCTGTGCATATCGCCACATGCCTGCGCATATCATCACACGCCTGCGTATAACGCCACATGCCTGCGCACATCGCCACACGCCTGCGCATATCGTCACACGCCTGTGCACATCACCACACGCCGTGGAGTACTGAAGTATTAGGAGATGGTTACCTTCATGCACGGTGTTTAAGTAACTATGATTGCAGATACGTTGAACTACATATATATATATATTTGGATATATAGATATCCAAAATATAAAGAAAGAAGTTGGGGAATACTTGCCCATAAAGTTTATACTATCAGCCACAAGATATCAAAGACACGATGGAAATATATTTTAGAATCGGGAGTTTTCCTCACTAGTACTGGTTGATGTTTTGATCCTCTAATGCAAGAATTATTTTCTGAAATATTTTTAATGATTACAAAAGACTGCTTCTTAATCCACGGTACTCTAAAAAATCTAAGAATGTTAGTGGAAGACTGGATTTGCCTGTTCATATACAATACTGTTATAACTACAAACATCAGGAACAGTGCTGTTTATACAAAGGCAAGTTTCAACAGTAAGGATTATGATATCAAAAAGATAGACATTTATAGCTCTGCAGTGATGGGCAGCACTGCATCTGGAAACCACAAGTTTAAATGACTGTGAGCCTTGCCCATCTGGCTTCCTGTTGGCATTAAAATGCAGTGTGTAAAGGATGTTCTTAGAGAATAATAAAATTCTTGAAGAAGCATCACAAAGCTTTTGGTTTATTGTGGTACAAAGTAATTGTTTCTGTAGATTAATAAATGGTTAACAGAAATAATCATTATTTCATTTTTTTACTTCTGAACATTGTATGACCAAAGTTGGTAAATTTTAACATAAAGGACCTGAGAGCCAATATGTTTGATTCTATGAACAAGTTGGTTTCTTTTTAAAAAAAAGTTATGACTGAAGAAACCAGCCACAGATAATATGGGAACAAATGCATGTCATGTTCCTTAAAGACATCATTTCCAGAACCTGTCTGTGGCCTTCTTTCTATAATTCATATAGCTGGGAAAATAGTGCTTCATGCCTTGCACGAGTTCAAGAAGAAAGGCTTTGCTTGGGCTCATGGTTTGAACATACAGTCCATCACTGCAGAGGGAGCATGATGCTAAAAGTCTGATATGATAAAAGTCCTATGTGTCTGCATTCCAGAAATGTGAGAGAACGAATAGCAATGGTCAGCTCACATCTCTGTTTTCTTGTCTCTGACCCTAACCCACAGAATGGGACTGCTCTCAGTTAGGTTGGGCCATCCTGACTCAGTCAACCAGATCAAGTATCTTTCCTATAGCAGTGTCAAGAGTTTTGTCTCTTATGATTACTGACATCCTGGCAAAATGACAGTGAACCTGAACCACTGCAGTTCCCGAAGCTCCAGCCATCTCAGTGAGCAGGACAAATGGAGCCAGGGTCAGGGCTCTGGCAATGATCCTGAGCTCTGTGGTGTTCTCCCCACACCACTCTCTAACTGTCTCTCTGGGATCCATGCCTTCTAGCAGCTCCTGCCTCACAACCCTGACTAACGTAAGGCAAGTACTAAAAGACCACAGTCACTCCTTTCTCGTCCCTTAACAGAGTGTGAGAACTCATTCTGTGGGCCACATACTGTATAAAAAAGTGAATGATAAAGAATAGGAGAGCCACAGCCCTTTGCTCTTCAATATAGCAAATGACTTTGTCTAAACACAGACAAGGGAAAACAAAGGGAAAATATTTTTGGGAGGTCATAGGTCTCAAAGAAAAGGAAAGCAGAGAAACAAACAACATTTACCACACTCGTACCATGAGGGAATAATGACTGTTAATGGGGTATTACTCTGGAAGGTTTGTGATTGTATTTGCCTCCCTATATAGTGTAGTAAGTAAGCTCATGTGTCCAATATTTCCTGAATCACATTATTTTTATAGGTACTTCCTTATATGTGTTGGAAGATATAATCGCTCTCTATATAGGTGTGTATATATGTGTGTGTGTGTGTGTGTGTGTGTGTGTGTGTATGTATACACACACATTTATATATATATTCCCCCCCCTCCCCCAAGGATGCAGACAAAACCTATATCCTACCTTCAGATCTGATCATCTGAATTGGATGAAAGCCCTTCTGGGGCCTGGGTACCATAAATTCCTCCTTACTCCTGTTGAGCATCTACTCTACCCATTGCCTGACTTGGATGCCTTCAAGTCCTTTCCTTAAGTCCTTTCCATTCTCCTTAGCTCCACACTATCTATATGCCACTGAACACTAAAGTGCAGAGAGAGACGGGAGCGACACCTCCCCTGAAGGAGAAGAGTCTATTCTTAGCCTTGCTTGCGTTCCCTGGGTGTCAGATAAACTTTGATGTGAGGACTGACAATTCTGATGCTGTCTTCCTAAGTATGTTAGAAATAGCATTTAGGTCTTACTGTGGGAGGAAATTTAAGAAAAATTCAACACGGATAGAATTACATTTGTCTTCATTCAGTCGTGGTGAACTCCCTGGTACCAGAGCGTATTGCTTTCTCTACACTGTCATTCTGAAATTCAAACTGAAGAAACAAAAACAAAAACAAAACACGCACACACACACGCAAACCCGAAAACCAAATAAAACCAAAAAAACAAAACAAACAAACAAAAACCCAAAACCCAAAACCAAATAACCAAACAACAAAAAAATTAAAAAAGAAAAAACCCTCCTAAAATCACCAGGAGAGCGTCTAGGTGGGTTTAGCGGCATTCCGAGAGCGACAGCGACCACAGCTCCATGGTGGCCAATTTTCCTCCGTGCACTGGCTCGTAGAAGGCCTCCTTCCCTTACTAGTGGGGAAAAAGCAAGTCTCAGAGAGTCAAGGAAAACTTTCCCTGAGTCTGGATTCCTAAAGCCCAGCAGAGGATGAAGTGGCCTGGTCAGAAGTTGGAGGGCAATCAGGGCGGTGTTGACTCCAGTTGCTGCTCTCTTCACTGTTTCCCAACAGACCCCCACCTTCTGTGCCCAACAGCAATTTAAAATAGAAACAACTGACACGACACGGCAGCACTCGTATAGGGACACCCCGACAAACTAGCAACAGCAAAAGTAATGCCCTTCAAGCAGCAAGTGAGAGAGGCTGGCCAGTGCAGCAAAGGCATGAAATGCATGCTCCAGAGAACCAGGGTCTGAGCCCCTTCCTTTCAATCCCTGCTAGTCACTTCTGGTGGCTGACTTCTGCTGGTCTTCCAGAAACAGTAAGGTCAGTATCAATTCGGACTCTACGGCTGAGGGGTAAATACAAAATATTATGCTTTAAAAAGGTATCATTGGCGGTCGGGGGTGGCGCTCACCTTTAATTCCAGCACTTGGGAGGCAGAGGCAGGCAGATTTCTGAGTTTGAGGCCAGTCTGGTCTACAGAGTGAGTTCCAGGACAGCTGGGGCTACACAGAGAAACTCTGTCTTGAAAACCCTCCCAAAACAAACAAAACAAAAACATTCTTTAAAGAATGTTATAGGAACTTGAATATTTTCCAAAAACTACACTATCAAAAAAAGAAACACAATGTGTTTACTCCTCTAGTCTAATTACTGTATAAAATTATGCATAAAGTCTCCATGAGAAATGACACAGCTGTCTTTAGTCCCTCACCTACTGTATAGGCGATGACAGGGGTTTCATGACTTCCTGAAACTCGTACAAAGAATCCTCACTTCACTACTGGAAAGGAGAAAAGAATCTTGCCAAGTTGTAGGGATTCTTTAATGACAATGGCTACCATCTTGAAATCCTTGGTATGAATAAAATAGTCATAACTTCACTGTTAATCCTCAAAAAGTCCCATACAAGGGACTCCCACACCACAGGTGAAGAGGCCAAGACACAGAACTGCCACATGCTCTGTCAGAAACTAGAATATACTGATTCCAGATCCAGAGTTTAAGCTCATAATCTATACTGTTTAAGTTCACTCTCTTAACTACATGCGCATATATATGTATGTGTGTATATATATAAATATTTTTCATTGGCTGTACTGAATACAATTGAAAACAAAACTGGGACGCACTGTTACTGTCATTTAAGCTATTGGTGCAATATTAGAAGTGATACCACATTTTGCCCAAGAATAAATATGGTTAAAGTTCAGTAATATTATTTTAATATACCTTTTCTAACCTAAACAAATAGAAATAAAATTGATATACTAGCCCATTTTTAAGTCCTAGAAAGAACTTCACAGCAGAAATAAAAATATCGTATGAAAACAACTCTGTAAATCCTAATCACCTTCAAGGTTTACCAGCAGACAGCCTTCCTACTGAAGGAATTTCCACGTCCTTCATTTGACACATCACCACTCAAGAATTTTTCTTTTTTGAGGAGGGGGGAGATTGCTAAGCAGCAAACTTGGCCTTGTGAGCTCAGTCAAATTTTGTGCAGACAAAAACTAACTACTTATGTATTTCAAAGAGATGAGTCCCTCCATGAGTCCATGATGAGTCCATGGGACTGCGATACCATGGAAATATTAAAAGTAAAAGGTCCAACGAGTCAAGCAATTCTCCCATCACAAAGGAACAAAGCATTGGATTTCCACTGTGGGCCTGGCACTGATGAGACTTCGGTGAATCATGGCCTTCCTCTTGTGAGACTATGAGTGCTCACAGCAATCAAATGGCAATACACCAAAATGAAAAAGTACAGTGTGAAGGAGAGAGAGAGGACGCTTGCTGTAAGCTGGTTCAAATAGTTCCTTAACAAAAACAAAAAAAAGTGCCAGTAGCTGAAAAGTGAGCCAAAGTAAGGTCAGCTTTGAAGGAAGAAAGGAGACAAAGGTATCTATCCTGAGGAAGGGAAGGCTTAAGAGATACAGTGTAGCAAGAGGCTGCCACCAAAAGTCTCCAGGACTCTGACTGGGCTGCCACAGATGCTAGCCAGTTCTTTGTTTATCTGCTGGTAAATTAGTCATAGTAACTTTTCCACAATTTTGCCCCAAGTTCTTGTGTAAGAATGAATAAGGTACAGTCAAAGAATGTAGCAGTCAGAGGGCACTGTACTTCAGGTTTTATTCCAAAGTGGTCAATCAAGTACAAAAATATATAACCCACATAAAACATTAATATTGACTACCATAAGTCATATCCCTGGAAAAAGATATACACAAAGGAAATAGTCCAAGTGATACTTGATACCCATCTCTTATCTCTGTACCCAAGCAACAAATGTATATCCTTATCCGCATACACACACATTTTAAAAATACGCTCCTTCTATTCTCCCATAATCCCTCTTACACCTGCATCCTCCTGCTACACTGCACCTGTCAGGCAAGACCACCAAGGACGTACACAGGACCCAGTCCATAGCTCACCCTCTCTTCATCTTATATGGATCCATTTGGAAATTGTCATGGCTTTCTTCCTGTGGCTGGCTCTACCCTTTTCACGTGAGTTCTTTAACACATTCTGTGGTTTTCCTTTTTTTTTTTTTTTTTTTTTTTTGTGGTTTTCCTTTTATCTCATTGGTTGTTCCCAATCCTTTTGACTAATCCATCCCTCCCCGACACTCTGATTTCTTAAAATCTAGTCTGGTTCTCCACTTTTTTCTGTACCCACTCCCCTTTGAATTCACCCAGTCTAGCAGCCTCAATAGGACACAGTTTTTAAAAGCTTCAAATAAATAAGTTATGCTGGCACATTATGTTATTTGACCCCACACAGCATTTTTAAATTCTTGGTTTCAGAGAACTCACATGTCATTATGGTGAAAGTAACAATATTAAAAATATTAATTTATAAGTATGTATAAATGACATTATAAATATTTGTTAAGATAGAATATGAACTGTAATACTATTTTAAATGTATAGCACCATCAACATATCTACAGCCCATACAAAAACAAATACCAATAGTTTAAATATTCTTCATTTTCCCATTATCTATAATCCCCCAAAGCCATTCCATTTTTTGATTTTGCATGTTATTTGCAGTCAATACTACATTGTCTAACATCTAAGTTTTTTATTCTTCATTTGTAAAATTTAAAAAGAGACACGTAAGGATCAATTCTCTCTTTCATACCAAAAATACATGGAAAATTCTTTTAAAATACCAGTTTATTGGAACACTCAATAACATAAACTGTATTCTTTAATATGTATGTAACTCCAGGAGCTAAAAATTTTAACAGTACTCCTATGAATAGTGTATGATTATCCTCAATATTTTAAATGAATTTCTATCTTAACTTTTCTCTTTTTGCTTTTGCATATCTCCCAAAGGTCTTGAAAGTGTATGCAATTTTTCAGTTTTCTTTATTTAGAAAATTTCTAACTCAAAGGAAATAAACTAATGTGTCGAGTTGCTTGCATATGCTGACTGAGTCTTCACTTTATCATCCTCTAAACAAGCTGCAACCTGAGCGAGTTATTCTGGAAAACATCTGCACAAGCCCTGAACTGTCCGTAGGACACACAGAGTTCAACACTGTTGACTATGAACAAATCCTGCTCCACACCTATGGTGTTTTTATGGTGAGCCATCTCCCACAGTGTGCCTTGTTCAGTCTGTCATTGCTTTCTGCATGGAGACTCATTCTGTTTCTCTCCTGCTGCTTATGAGTAAACTCCCTGATGTGTTTGCAATTTATTATGATCTCTTTCCCTCATTCCAATAGAAATAAATCTTATAAAACTTCTCATAGTGTCCAAAGTAGAAGACTATAAAGTCTTAAAAATGATGTCAGTGATAAGCACAGGGTGGTTACTAATTACGTGGTGCATGACAATAAACCTTTTATTGACAACATTTTAATATTGGATATATTGTACAAAACCTGTAATTACAAACCGTTAGCAAACTGTGCCCATGAGAAAGTTCAGTTAGTTGTTTGTTTTTTCTTCCCTGATTTATGCTTTTACCAAATCCACAAATTTTTTTTTTGGCCTGGGAAACAATATTCTCTAAGCTGTGGCACAAGGAATCTGGTCTGGAGGTCAACAAAAAGATGCTTGATCTCTGATGAAAGGTTATCTGGAAGATTTATGAACTAATCAGGTACTTCCTTATCAACCCCTGATTCCTTGTGAGTTTTGCTATAGCTTCTGCAACAAGTCCTTTGTCATTCATTAAACAGAAGAAACTTCTACACACCATGAACATATGTGTCATTAATTAAATAGAATAACCTTCTACACACCATGAGAATATGTGTCGTTCATTAAATAGAACAACCTTCTACACACCATGAGCATATGTGAGAGTCATTATTGGTTGCCACCTTGACAAGGTTTATAGTCAATAAACAGAAAAGCCTCCTAGAATCCCAATAAAATTATTATTTACATTAATTTACTGTCTACCTGAGGTGGGAAGAAGCTTGGGAGCACAAGGAATCAGTGCTCTCTCCTTTCAGAATGCAGATTCAATGATTTCAGCCGTTTTATATGTCTCACACCATGCCATCTTTGTCAGAATTGAGAAGAACTTCAGATTATGAGTTAGATAGACACTTCCTTGCTCCCTTAAACAGCCAGTTAAAGCTGTTTGATCATGTTGATGAGCCAATTAGTTAATATAGAACATGGGTACCAGGAAGTGGGCTATTGCTGACATACACTTGAAAATGTGGCCATTGGGCATTTGGAACAAGTTTGCAGGAGAAATTTGGAAGAATTTGGAGCTCTGGGGTACAAATGCCTTTGAATACCATAAGACAAGATGAAGGAACCATTTTAGTGGGAACTCAGAAGGAAGAATGCTGAAAGAAACATGGACCAGCAAAGACCCCAACTCGTGAGCGCGAAAGGAATGGGGCCTCTTATCAGTTCCTGGGCTGGAAAACAAAAGAATCTAGCTACATTCTGCCCATGTCCTGAGAATTTTTGTGGGGTTGGATTTAAAAGTAGTGGTTAATTTACTTGGTGGAGGAAATTTAAAGATAGGATAGCATTCAGTCCATGTCATTGCTATGTATTGCACATATAGAGATCTATGGTTTTAAAAAAAAAAGAGCAACAGCTGGAAAGACTTTTTTAAAATATGAATCTTGGTGAGAAAATTAACATAAACTTTTAAGTCAAGATGGGTGCTGAGGAGGACTACATGGCAAAGAAATCACCTGCTTCTTTTCCAGGGAGGGCAACAGAAGTGTCTAGAGACAAAACCCCATGCTCCAACTTCTAAAAATATCAAATTCATTCAAAAGGAGAGAGCTTGGTCAGAGACCATAGTCTAAGGGATTACCTTCCAAGCAACCATTTATAGAAGGGCTGCCATAGGCATACCCTGGAGTGCACATGCAGTGGAGTGTGACTGTTGACTAGGGTGTAGGCTCTATTCTCAGTTTGCTACAGAACTTGCCAACATGGTCCATTCCACACAGTTGGTTTCACGGACACAAAGGATGTCACTGAGTCTTTCTTAAAACATTTTCCAGAGAGATGAGAGGCCCAATTGTATGAGGCAGAGTCCATGTAAGAAAGCCACAAGAGGCCATTGTGTGAAGGTGAATCCCATGGTGCAGTAGAAGCTGTAGATTTCGACTGAATCCAGATTCATTCAAAAGACAAGCATCAGAGTATGTCTGTATGGAATTATCTAGATTAGGATAATTGAGGTAGAAAGAACAATTCCAAAAGAGATTATACTGTTCTACTCACTGCAATGATAGACTAAATGAAGAGGAAAAGTCAACTAAGTATGGGCAGTCATCATTTCTTCCTGGCTTGTGACTGCAGGTGTGACGTGAGGAGCTGCTTCCCACTGTCTACCCTGATGGACTGTAGTTAGCCCCTTCCTTCATTATGTCCCTTTTGTCAAAGTAATGAGACAAAGAACCTAGAAAGTCATACTTATTGTGACACAATTTACACAAGTATTTGGAAATATAGGTTCCATCACACAAGAGAGGTAAGAAAAAGAGGAAAAACTTAGAAGATAGAAATACTCTATGAAATGTCAAGGTATGGACTTCAAAACAGACAATAAATCATTGTTTTATAGCAGCTGAAGTAGACTCCAGTGTGACTCCCCAAGACTGGGTCTGTCAAGGATCAGTCATGGACGATGAATGGGCCCATGGACTCTGGCTCTTCTCTGCTGGCCTTAAACCCATGCTGCACAGGAGTGCAGACAAGTGATCAGTTTGGATGGAGTTTTCCAAGTTTGCCAAGCAGGATTATTTGGGAGTTCATACTTTCCAGAAGGCTGTGATGGAGCTGTGAGAGCCCAAATACAGAATTGAAGTGAAAGTATACAGCCACTGACATCCTCACTAAGATATGTGTTCATCTGAGGAATAAACATCGAAGTCCATGAAGGAGGGAATCTATAACCTGGCCTTTACTAACATCAAAAACCCTCTTCTCCAGGAAATACGCTTCCAACACAACAAAAAGAAAAGCCATAGAGCTCGAAAAACTATTTTAAAAACTATCCGTGATAAATGATTGAAATCCAAAATCACAAAGAACTATAAAAAGAATAATAAAGAAAAAGTAACTCCATCAAAATTGAATCATTGGTCACTATAAGGACATGTAAGTAATAAAAAATATTACTTGATGTTCCATAGATGTTGAGTTGTTACAGAAATGAAAATTAAATAATTTGACAAAAAAGCTATAAAAGAGCCAGAATCCTGGCTACTGACAACAATTAATAAATGATTTCAAACAAGAAGAGATTTACCCAATGGTGAGATGAAGAACAATATAGCTGCATTACATCTGATCTTAACATAAAGGCTGGGAAGTGATATATGCTTGTACAAGTGTATGTATGCTATACAAACTGGCCTGTAATAGCTTTTTTAGAATAAAGTATGCAGTTTATTCTTATAAAGTCTCTTATAGCATGGACTGGACTCAAATTCATTAAGTAGCTGAGTATGACATTGAATTCTTCTGCTCTTGTTTGCAAAATGCTGGGATTGGTAGTAGTGTGCTAGAATACATTGCTCAATGTTATAGTTCTAGTCAAAATTAAACATATGTTTTACCATAGGATCATAACACTGTGCTTCATGATACATTCCCAAAGAAATTGAAAACCATGTCTATGTAAAAACATGCATTGAATATAAGTAGCAGTTCCATTCATCATTGTCAAAACAGAGAATCACCCAACAAGTCCTTGCATGCATGAATAAATGAATTGCTTCACATCCAGACAATAAAAAAAAACTACCTGGATCTATGAAGAAATGAGTTATCAAATCCAAAAACAGAGGTAAGAAAGAATCTTAGATACAGATTACTAAGTAAAACCAGGCAATCAGAAATTGGTCTACTCTGCACATTTCTGATTATATGGTATTCTGCAGGAGTCAAAAGCAAGATGATACTAAAATTTGATAGAGATCAGGTAGAAGGAAAGAATGAGTAAGGAAAATACTACATTCTAAGAACAGTATAAACAGAGTGTGAGAGTTTCCTTTATTGTCGATTCATGACAGGGTCCAGAGGGTTGAACAATAAACAGCACCAGGAATGAGTTCTAACATACTTGTGTATGTGTACTTGAGGGAATGCACATGTCTTATATGCCTGTACATGTCAAAACAAGTTGTACAGGAGGTTTGAAACACCTGACCTAGGTACTGGGAAACAAACTTGGGTCCTCTGCATAAATATAGTTCCCATACAATTGGGGATGAAAGAAGATAAACTCTAGACCAAATAAAACTTCCAAATAAAAAGAACATATACATTATACTCTTTGGAGTCATTGGCCAAAGGAGATGCACAGACAGCCCTAACATTTTAAACTATTGCCAGTGATAATATCCTGAATGGAAGACATGCACATGGCTCAATAGGAGTACAAATGAGTTTCTTGTAGCAGATGGCAGTTAACACAGAGACCCAATACTGTACAATATGCAGAGAGTGAGAGACTTTTAAACACTCATCCCTAAATTGATTGTGTTTGTCACTCTCCCCCCTTCAAAGTTCATAGAGTTAGGAGGATGAGGAGGGAGAAACATAGGAACTAGAGGCGGGGATGAGTTGAAGAAAATGGTTTTCCAGATAAATCATGGATGATGCACATATGAACTCACAGACTACAACATCATATGGAACACTTGCACAAGTTTAGGACCAACAAAACTCAATCATGGAGAAGGAGAGTGACCAGAAAGTCAAACCTCTAGCCAAGAATCTATTCTTAACTGATAGATCAATAAGAGGAAATATCAGTTTACTTCCATATAAAATGACACTGACTGTATCAGGCATTCTCCAGGGATATTCCCATGCTCAGGAGTAGTGCTGGTCAACAAATTGGACTCTACAGTTTGAACATGGGTAGGTAGAGAGCAGAGAAGGAGGTATGAGGAGTTAGGAGATGATCATGATCAAAGTATAGTGAATGAAATTCTCAAAAAAAGTAAATGAAAACTTTTAAGAAAAACATTTTAAAAAATGAAAGAGAAGAGAAGAGCCACTAGTGAGCCATCTTACCAGCCATAGGATGTGTCATCTTTTACTGGAAGATAAGTTTTTAACACTGGAATTCAAATGAAAGATGTAAAGTCATTCAATATAGAGACAACAGCTCTAGGGACTTAGAGCTCACGCAAGAAAAAAAGATGAGCAGGTTTGCTTAAAGTCCAGCCCTTCCCATGAGTAATAACAAGTAAAGATTGCTTCTCAACACCCAGAAGTCTATTACTGTGGAAAGTTCCCAAGTAAGGAAGCAGGAGTCAAAAGAGAGACTACAATCTACATCTTCATCTTCTTCCTAAACTGCCTGGCAGAATTTATGGAAGAGATATGAACGTCATTATAGAAATCAGTTAGGTCTCTACAGGTTTCAATGAATTGTGTCTAACAGACTCGCTGAGTTATCAAATTATGGTAATGAGGGAGACACTGGCAACCTTTTCATGTAAGGTGTTCATTAGTGATTTCCTCTTTATTTTCTTTGTTTTATAGCAGTAATCAGATTCACAATGCGAAGTGCCATTAATCACACATGATAATGATACTCCCACCGTGATTTATGGAAAAGGCTAAAGCAATTCTGACATCTGACAGTAGTTCCAGTTATTCTGTCTTGTCTTCACAAGCACATTATTAGGTTTCATTAACTTGAGTTATCATGAGAATGTCAATAGTGCTCACATATAATATTTAAAATTCCTCATAAGAATAAGATCTTAAATATTAGAAAAAAGTATACAATAAAATTGTCTTGTTTTTGTAACAAAAGTCAGGAAACATGGAGTTTGATACCACTATCTGTGCAGGAGTCTGAGTTTGATTAGCTGCCCTATTTCACAGAGATAAAATTATTGCCAAAATGTAAGCCTATGGAATTCCAAAGAAAAGGTAGACATAAATTCACATGCTTTAGATACGAAACAATTTTAATATTATTATCATTTGACTCATTCTTCAATAAAGATTTTAGGAGTTGCAATTCAGTAATTAATGAAGACATTACATAAAAAGTTCTATAGTTATATTGGATAGAAAGAATTTGATTAACGGCTCAGTAATGACTTTGCAAGCCTTAGTCAGTCAATCAAGTACAAACTTCAGCCTCTAAAATTTAATAAATTTGCAGCTGGAGATGTAGCTCAATGGGAACTGTGCATACTGTGGATATGTAAGGACCTGAATGGGGATCTTCAGCTCAAAGGTACAAGGCTGGGCATGGTGAAATGACTCTGTGATCAATTCTCTGGGAATAGAGGAGACAGATGGACCTTCAAGATCACTTGCAGCCTGTCTAGCTAAAACTCTGAGCTTCACATCCAGAGAGAGGCTCTGTCTCATAAAGTAGAGGAAGGTAGAAGGAACCTGGAGCAATCACTTGACTTTCCCATGCATGCAGAGTACACTTGCACGTATTTGCACACATATGCACCACACATATGCACAAGAGGAATTGTGATAGAATTATTATTGAATATTGCAAAATATGACTACTTTTATGTGATTTATAAGTGAAATATTTCCTATAATTTTGTGGTGTTACCAACTTGCCCACACCCATTTCAATGAGATTATTAGAAGATACACACACACAGACAAAGATAGAGGTAGAGTGATAGAATGACAGAGAGAGACAGACAGAGACAGACAGAGAGAGGATGCCAGAAAACTTATGAAAAGCATTCAAGAGACTGACTGAATTTTTAAAACAATTCCTTCCACTTAAACCATTTATATTTGGACCACATAGATTCTGATAAAACATCAATGATTAATTAATTGATCAATTTTAAAACCAGAAGAGATAACTATTCAAAGTACTTTGGGTAGAATGTGAAGGAAAATACTACCCAAGATACAATCCACAAACTACATGAAACTCAAAAAAAGGAAGACCAATGTGTGGATACTTTGACCCTTCTTAGAAAAGAAATACCCATGGAAGGAGTTACAGAGATGAAGTGTAAAGCAGAGACTGAAGGAAGGACAATCCAGAGACTGCCCCACCTGGGGATCCATCCCATATACAATCACTAAACCCAGACACTATTGTGGATGTCAGTAAGTGCTTGCTGACAGGAGCCTGATGTAGCTGTCTCCTGAGAGGCTTTGCCTGTGCCTGACTAATACAGAAGTGGATGTTCACAGCCATCCA
>JADRCD010234575.1:2202-34220 GCA_019843815.1 Montemys delectorum
AGCTCATGTGTGCCATGGTAATGTATGTGGAGGTGAAGACAACTTGTAGGAGTTGTTCCCTCTTTGTGCTTTATGGATTTTTGGAATTGAACTCTGGTTGTCAGTCTTAGTGGCAAGTGCCTTTATACACTGAGCCAGCCCCACTCCCTCTCTTTCTCTGAGCTAGGGTTTTGTTGTATAGTGCAGGTGGACTTGCTTGTAAGCCTCTTGCCAGACTAACTGTTCCCTCAGTCTAAGTTTTCTTGTGCTCCTTCTCTTTTGAATGCTTAATTCTTGTGAGTCATTTCTGTCAAATGTTGAGGGTTTCTGATATGCAGGGTTAGTTCTACAGCCACTCCATAAGTGACTTGTTTCAAGCTACACACTGCATCTGTTCTTCGCTTTGTCTTTTCAAAGAGTTATGTATTTGTTCATTCTATCTGTTATTGTTTTGGCTTCAAGACACGATCTGACTGTATAGCCCAGGCTGGCCTGGAACTTCCTATGTGAACCCAGTGTTCTGAGTGCTGCCATTCCATGCAGCTTTGTTCCACCACGAATTTTCTCTAAAATTCACTGGTTTTGTCTCTTGTTAGCTCTGTCATTTTCCATCCTGTGCCCCTTGAGTTGCCTGTGCGTCTGGGTTTGTGCTTTCCAAGAGTGTGCCTGTGAAGAATTGAGGTCTCTATGTCTGAGCCGTACTATGAGGATCAGCCCCGGTATCGTGCTCAGGTCCTGTGTCCTCAATTTGAAAGTTATTGCTTGGCTTATTGCTTGACCATGAAAAGGCCCCGACCCAATGCCAAAAGCTGTCCTGATTGCTTTGGCGGCTTTGCCCATGGTTGTTACAGTGTTTTATGTATGTAGAGGCTCCTGGTCTATTAAAAAAATATATCATTCCCTTTTAAGAGATACAATAAATATGATATAAAATGTATCTGATATTTATATTGTAAATTCTGCCCTCTTTTATTTGCATTTCCTTGGTATATCTTTGCTGATCCCTAGTGTTCCATGTGAGTCTGTATAGGTGTCCTCTAAGCTCATGGCTGTGTTTTTGTCTTCTTTCCTCAGTATGTGCTCATGTGTGAGAGGTACATGGAGCTCAGAGAATACCTTGTGAGAATCAGCTCTCCTGCCACCATGCAGTGGGCACAGGGTCACACTCAAGTCACCAGGCTTGTTCGCAAGCACTGTATTCACTGAGCTGCCTCACTAGTCAAAGACCTTGTCTTAAAGAGAAAGTGGCCAATACCAGAACAACATTGGAAGTTGTCTTCTGGCCTCTACATCCATGTGAACACATGTGCACATGCGTAGAGAAGGTGGAGGTTTGGGTCCACTTTGATATTCATTCCCCTCATTTCCCTATAGGCTTTTTAATTAAACAGGAATTACAGTAATGTTTAAAATATATCCCTTTTCATTATTTAAAAGTATTCTATATTATGCTTCATGTCTTAGCAGGCTTTTAAAAGGCATTTATGCATTAACACAGAATTTTCACTCCAGAGCTTTCTTGTGTGATATGGTGAGCTGCAGTGCAGCTCAGTACAGGATGATGGTAGGTAGCTTTGGAGTGGGCTGCCCTTTAACCCTCGAATCCCGACCTGATCCAAACCATGGTTTCCGTTTGTAGAAGGGGAGCTCATGGTGGTCACAGTTCTTGCACCAGGAGTAGGTGCTCTCTCTGTCTGGGCACTGCCTTAACTCCTCTGCCCCAGTAGCTTTCTGCAGGAATACCTCACCTGTACTTCCCTGTGCATGTGGACAGCTTCTAGGTGGCTTATTTTTTGAACTCCTGCCTCACTGAAGCCCTGCTCAAGCAGGATTCTAGGTTTTGATCTTCTCCTGCTAAGAATTATGTATTTCTCTTCAGAAAAATTATTTCTGACATTTAAAGGTCTATTAAATGATGAGGACTATTTCCTTGAAAGGAAAACTTTTCTTTATGTTCTCATGCCCAGACATTTATTTCCTCTTTATTCCTTACTTTGAAGAATCAGTCATCTAGGTGGATATGCATGCAATAGGGCCTTTCATGATTTCACTGACATTCGGAGAGGTTTTTCTCCAGACTCAGGTCTTCTAGCTGTGGGATTTTCTATTACAGTCTACGTCATCGCCTTTACACCTTTCTCGTACTCCCTCACACTATTCAGTGTGTTTTCTGTCTTTGACTGTTTCTTTCACTTTCTAGCTTTTGTCATAGTGATCATTTTCCCTCAGCTTTGTTTTAAAGATGTAACGGGGCAGACACAAAGAGTGATTTAGAAAAGCAACAGTTGAGTAAATGATTTCATTTCCATGACTATCTTCTTTGAGGGTTCCACTTTAGTGTGTTTACTATTTTGCAGATTGACCAGCTACAAAGTGCTGATGTATGCTATTATTATGTATGTATTCGTGTTTGTATATTTTTATGGTGTGCTTTAGGTGCTCTCATGATAATCCAAATCTAACCTTTTGCTTCTTATTTAAATCTGCCATTACTGTGCTATTGTGGTTCTAGGAGAGGCTGATTCGAGATACTGTTCATTGTCATGGAGTTTTGATAACTTCGTATTCATACATCCGACTGATGCAAGATGACATTAGCAGACATGATTGGCACTATGTCATCTTAGATGAAGGACACAAAATTCGAAATCCAAATGCTGCAGTCACCCTTGCTTGCAAGCAGGTATGGCTGCTTACAGAGAGGGGGGGTTTCAGATGAGTGGTATTTAATTTTAGGGTAGGCTACTTGCTTTATGAATACATTTATTGAATTTTATATCAGTGTAGAAAATTCCTTATTCCTGTCCTTTATGACTTTCATTGTTCAGGTCTTTTGTAAGGGTCAGCTGTTAGAATGTAAGCAAACCCCACTCTGAAAGGTGCTGGTTAACTTGAACAAGACAGAGTTCTTCTCAGTGTTTTCTCTCATATGCAGTTAGAAATCTGGACAAAATACCCAGTTTGGAGAGGACCAAAATAATGGACAAATAAAAATGATCATTAAACATGTTAAGTAACAATTACATGTGTCTTAGGGTTGATGGCATTCATATGTTACAAAGTAGATTTCATAGAACAATGTCTCATTTCCTCATCTAGTTCCGGACACCTCATCGGATTATCTTGTCTGGCTCACCGATGCAGAATAACCTCCGAGAACTGTGGTCACTCTTTGACTTCATCTTCCCAGGAAAGCTAGGCACATTGCCTGTGTTTATGGAGCAGTTCTCTGTCCCCATCACCATGGGAGGTTATTCCAATGCTTCCCCAGTACAGGTAATGCGGTGGGAGTAACACCTTTGGCATTTCCCTAAACATTATACTTTGTAGCCAAGTCATTGGCTGTGTTAAGGAAGATGGCCAGGCTTATAAATTGGTGTCTGATAAAAATGAGGTCTACAGATAAAGTTTTAAAAAATTCATGTATACCATTTACTTAAGAAAGCACAAAAATAAAACTTCCCTTTTCACAAGAGAAAGGAAATGGTTTCAGTGCTGGTTTCTCTGGGAAATGTCGTTTAGATACGAAGTTTAAAAATAACTTTGGGCCGGGCGGTGGTAGCGCACTTCTTTAATCCCAGCACTTGGGAGGCAGAGAGACAGGCGGATTTCTGAGCTCGAGGCCAGCCTGGTCTACCAAGTGAGTTCCAGGCCAGCCAGGGCTACTCAGAGAAACCCTGTCTCGGGAAAAACAAAAACAAAAACAAAAAACCAAAACAAACAAACAAACAAACAAAAAAATAATTTTGGAAGTGAACACAAGAGCAGTGAGTAATCATAGAAAAGATTGAGCATTTCTGGGTGGGGTACAATTTGGTGTCAACCAGGGCAGTGTTCCTTTTACAGTGAGAAGAGGTGGACTGGCAGCTAGGAAAGACACAGTGAACCACTCCTTTAACCTGGCTCTGGGAAAACAGGCCACAGAGTATGTGTGGAGAAGACAGAACTAGGGGCCTTGAGAGGAAGTTAGTGGTTGCCAAGGGACAACAGGAAGGGATTTATTTGATCCGGTAGGTAGAAGGCAGCAGTTCTAAGGGTTGTTTGGGCTGCAGGTAGTCATGAGAAGGCCGGCATTAGAGGAGTTGGGACTTTCGAGGGAGAAGTGAGGAGCTGGACCAAGACTTAGGTAGTGTTCTTGGAATAACACGGTAGGAGATCCAGGTGACATTTTAGGCAGGATAAATAAGCAAGGTCTAGGTGCTGATGGAATAAAGGAAACAGGAATAAGCAAGGTCTAGATGCTGATAGAAAAAAGGAAACAGGGTTGGGCTTGTTGTACTTGACTGAGGCTTAGGTCTGGGCCATGGGTAATTTTGGGTTTGTATAGAATTTAGAGGGTGGGGCTTTCCTGAGGGCAGTCTGTGACTGAAGGAAGGAGGCCCCAGCCCTGCAGTGAAGTGGGGTGTCTGTGTGTCCCTATTCAGATGGGGAGTGCCTCGTAGGTCCTGGCTAGGCCAAGACCAAAGTCCTCCCTCAAAAGATCGATGATCTGATGTTTTGGAATATTTAATTACAAAAACAATTTTATACCTTTAAAACCACAGGCTTGTCAAAACCAATTTTAATGGCTTTCTCTTTTGTGACTAAATGGTGGGCTAGGCTTTGTAAATTGTGAAATTTAACACCTCAGCATCATAAATCATCTGTACCTCATCTCCTTACAGGTAACTTTTATCATTATCCCAGTGATAAACTTAGAAGGTAGAAGTTGTTATCAGGTGTAGCCTCTTGGTGTTGCATGTACTGCCAGTGTTTTGGAATTTAAGCCCATTCTCATGGGCTTAAATGCAGACAGATGTGCATACACAGTGCAGACACAAGTGAGGAGTCCTTAGGGTCTTTCCAAATATTATGTATTTATGTGTTTAACTTGACCTTTTCTGTGTTTATTTTGCTTGAACTTTTAAAGCTATATTTCTTACATTTAAATTTTAGATTTTTTGTTTTATGAATAATAATTTACTAAATTGTTGAACATATTTAGAGTATCAATAATTAATTGAAGCTTTTGCTTGACCATAGTGAATTGCAGAGGGTATGGCTTCCTGGGCTGCAGTCTTTGTTTTTCTGTGTACAGTTAATGCCCTTTCATGTGGCCATGTCCATTATGGAACCATATGCTCCATTTTAGGCCAGAGTGACCTTTTATTTCTGGGATCATAGGACTCCTCCTGAAGTGACTCCCGGGAGTCTAATCTCCCTGTATTAGCAGGTGGCTCCCACTGTGACAGCTCTCACCACACTTAGCTTTTGATCTCTACCCTTGCAGGGCCCAGTTCCTTTGTAGTTCCTGCAGAATACAAGATTATAAATAGAGATTTGTTTGAAACTAGTTTTCTCCCTAGAGGATGGTCAGTAACCAAATAAGTCTTTACTTTCCTGCTTAACTAAATAGTACAGTGATAATTAAAACAAGTACAGAAGAGGAGATAAACTGTGATTTAACAGGCTTTCTCTCATATGTTTTGGTTAATGAGGTAATTTATTTTCTCTGATATATTATTTTGAAAGGTGCCATCCCCTGGAGCATCCAGAACTTGACTTTTTCTAAGTTGAATTTATAAACCAGTTGATTGTCCTTTAGTTTTTTAAAAATGAAATCAATCAATAAGAACAGATATATTCCTTAAGCTAATATCTTTTTTCTTTTATTAAAGGTTAAAACTGCCTATAAATGTGCATGTGTCTTAAGAGACACAATAAACCCATACCTACTGCGGAGAATGAAATCAGATGTCAAGATGAGCCTTTCCTTGCCAGATAAAAATGAGCAGGTCTGTGAGTCTGGAGGTGGCCAGGCAGTCATCAAGCATGAGTGTGTGCCTGTGTAACTGACTGGGCCTAAGTATGTTAGTACTTGTGGGCCAGCAGGGGTGCCAGGGTGGCTAAAGCTGGGAGCATATGTTGAAGTACTTGGACAGCATCCACTTGCATACGAGATTGAGGGACATGAGAAGGGTCTAGGATGGCCATAACTAAGACTGAGCTGGTAAGGTTGCAGTTCTGAGCAGAGATTGGTTTACCTAAAGAGCAAGTGGAGACCAAGAAGAAGCAAGCAGCTGAAGCAGTATCAGAAGAGAGGGAGGAAGAAGAGGAACTAGCTGGGGAGATTACAGAGGCCCAGGCAGATAGGCTGAAGTGGGCTGGGAAGAAGTGTGACGGGAGCTGGCAGAGTGAGAGCAAACAGCTGATCTGGGTGGTTCTGAAGTCGGTTCTGAGCCTGGGTGTTTTCAGTGACATCAGTACCAGGTGCTGGCTTGGGAAGCAGCCAGCTGGTGAGGGCTGTCCTGTGTTTTCTCAGGATGTCCCCCCTTTCCCTATAGAGAGCCAAATGGGCAGGGTACTGTCCTGAGGAAGATTGGTAGGTACTCAGATTCAGTGCAGAGGTTGAAGGTCCTGGACTGGACTGGTTTTGTTGACCTACATGAAGTAGATACAAAAGTAGAGCTGTTTTAGGGATGGGAACCAGACTCCTACAGGTATGGATCCTGATAGCTTCAAGTTGGGTTTTTGTTGGTTTCTATTTGTCTGAATGTGGAGACAAAGAAGGCTGCTAGGTGAGTGGCTTAGGAAGCCCCAGGGCATTAGCATGGCTACTCAGGACTTTAGATGGTGCTAGGCAGGGTGTGTGGGGAGATGCGTCTTGAGGCAGACAGTGGAGGGCTGTTATGAAGAAAGTCAAGCCTTGAGGTGGAGGTTGTAGACTTAGACAGAAGTGGGCAATGTGATGTCATGGAATAACTGACCCTAGTGTGCTGGGAGGGTGGGAGTTGCTCTTAGGGCCTGGTAAACTTATGAACCTGTAGAATGGGGGAGTTCCAGGTGAGGTAAAGGTTCCTGCCAAGTCAGCCAAACAGAGTGTAGGTGATAGGCCTGGGGGAGAATCTCTCATCACATTGAGTTGAAATGAAGTGTAACTGTGTACCTGGGTCTAGAAACTGCCTGTAGCAGGAGGCTAGTCTGGAGGGACTTCTGGGTCATGGGTTAGAACTAGGAGGTAGAGGGCTATGCATAGAGAAGGGAAAGCTCTCTTTAGCTGAGAGATGTATCACTGTTGTTAAAATTGTGCACATTGAACTTCTTAGAAAAGGGAATCTTACTGATAATTAATGTATTTTAAAAACTGTTTCCTTTTCCCTTGCAGGTCTTATTTTGCCGTCTAACTGATGAGCAGCATAAAGTCTACCAGAATTTCATTGATTCCAAAGCAGTTTACAGGATTCTCAATGGAGAGAATCAGGTCAGCCGAAGAGTAGACTCCAGAGAGAAAAGTTGTTATCAAGGCGGGTGGGGCAGGAAAGGTTTAGAATGTGCCAGGCTTTGAGCCCACTTTGTTCACCCACCTGCCATCTGTGAAGTGGCTACTGAGAAATAGCCACAGTTGGAGACAGGTGTGAAGCAAGGAGCACGGTCACTGGTGTAAGGGGGAGCCCTGAGTGAAAGCCGGACTCAAGGTGGGGATGTGACCCTAAGTCCTACCACCCAAGGCTCCTACCTGGCAGGGAGTGGTGCCCAGTACACTGCAGGCTTTTCTCAGAAATTACAACTAAAATTAGATTATCAGGACATGGTTATCAAGATGCGCAAGTTTTATCAGGTTCTCAGTGAGCCTCATGCCCAGTAAACACTGGCAGACCACTGCTATCTTAGAAACTGAACAAAATTCTGGATCAGATTTCTCAGATTCTAACTCTTAACTTTCCCTGGCATATGAAAGGAATTTATTTGCTCATTCTTGAATTTGGAAATTATTAGACAGTGTCTCCTCAGAAAATCCTATTATGTAAGTCACCAGATAGGAAAGTTTTGGCTTTCTAGAATACTTTCCACTGTGGAATGTCCCTAGCTCCTGGCATGAGAGTATGATGCTGAAATTGCATTGTCTAGGAACATCATGGACCAGTAAGGCATGAGAGCCAGAAGCCAGGCATCTGAATTTTACTTAGCTGGACAATGCTCCCACTGGGTCAGGTGTGTTCTGTGGCCCTTGTGAGGTCATTTTGTGAGAACCATAACTGGATCTGTAGCCCTTCCAGAAGTGAGGGAACTCATTACATAAGAGGACATACTGCTTGCTCCTCTCCACTGTAGATCTGGTGCACTTGAATCCAGACTGTGGAAGAATACTGGCTCGGAAAGCCTAGCCCACCAGGGTATGTGACACACTAAAGAGGACATGTTTTCACACACTGTTCCAAAGTGGCATCGTCAGCATTCAGCATGATGGTGTGTCTGTCAGTGAGTCTGTGTGCTAGGTGGATAAGAGGCTAAAAGCTGCAGGCTCTCACACCCTGCACGTAGTTTCACCGACTTGACATGGAACTTTTCTAGGGCCAAGTAGAGAAGTTCTTGTTTTTTGTCCAAGCAGAGCTGTTTCTGTGCAGCTTTTTCAGAACAAGCCCAGTGCATTCGGGTATTTTGCCTTCCCCCTAGCAGGTGCAAGCTTTCATGCCGTTAAGTGTGTGCTGAGCCTTGCAGCCATGGTCCTCACACTGCCCTGTCTGAGAATGTACATCTGAGTATGTTCAGAAGTACACTCTGCCCTGCTCCCAGGCTGTGAGAAGAATAGGTGAACTCACACCATGTGCCCTCCCCAGGCTATATGAGAAGGATAGCTCAACTCACACTGTGTGCCTTCCCCAGGCTGTGAGAAGGATAGGTGAACTCACTCCATTTGCCCTCCCCAGGCTGTGTAGTGGCTGCCTGCCATCCTCACCCCCAGGCGCCATCATTTTGACCTATTCGTTACTTCCTAGCACTTTCTTTTTTTGTTTGCTTTGGTTTTAAATGTTATGTGTATGGGTGTTTTGCCTGCATGTATGTATGTCTATGCACTTGTGTGTGCCTGGTTCATGTGGAGCCAGAAGAGGATGTCAGATCCCCTGGAACTAGAGTTAGAAGGCTGTGAGCTGCCATGTAGGTGATGGAAATTGAACTTGTGTATTTAAGAAAAACAAACAGTGTTTTTAACTGTCAAGTCATCTCTCCAGATCCAACCTTTTAAAAGATTTATTTTATACATATGAATGCCTTGCCTACATGTATGTAGTTTTACCATCCCCATGTACTCCTGGTACCTATGGAGATCAGAAGAGGGCATCAGATCTCTTGGAATTGGAATTATGGATGGGTATGGACCATCATCTGTGCTGGGAACTGAACGTGAGTCCTCTGCATGAGCCACAAGAGCCCTAAACTGCTGAGCCATCTCTTCGGCCCAAGCAGTTTCTTATTCTTCCAAATGAATGTTTCCAAACCACTCGCTTCTCAGCTATCAGCTCTCCCTCACGTGCCTCCAGGTCAGGTGGTGGAAGCTGCTCTGTCTAATGATAACAAAGGAAAGGCTTACATTTTCTAGAATCATGTTTCAAAGAAAAACAAGTGAACTGAAGGTCATATCTTTTGTTTCATTTCAGTATGTAGTGACAATTTGAAAAAGATTGAGAAGCAGAGAGTTAGGCATACCCTGTGAGTTTGAGGCTATCCTAATCTACATAGTGAGGTCTAGGCCAGTGGGCTACATAGTGAGACCCTGTCTGGTGGGGGGGATTTTACTTCCATTTTTGTATTATATATTTACACTTGGGTATGAATTTTACTTTTGCAATCCATCTCAATTCAGACTACCATACCTGCGTATCTCTTTCATTTATATATTGGTCGTGCATATTTGCTTTCTAATGGAGTAGCATAGCAGTAAGTGGAAGTTCAACCTCTGGCTCATACATTAAAAACAAGGCTTTAAGGGTACTTAGATAGACTGGGACACCTTTGGTAGGTAGGTCAGGGATGTCAAATATACAGTGCTGTGAACTAAATATCCTTTTCTCTAATGGGGGAAGTTGAATTATCAGAATTGACTATGACGTTTGTGGACGTGTTCAGTCCAGTAAAATTGTTTTGTTTTGTTTTTTTTACTAGAGAAGTTGTCAATCAGGGAAAGAACATGAGTGAAAATTAATTTCTTCCAGCTTTTGTTGGTCAGATTTCTGTCAATATGACAGAATACTTGAGAAAATCAACTTAAGGAAGAAAAGCACGGGGGCTTATGGTTTTCAGCCTGTGGCCCTCAGCCAGTGGCCCTTGGCAGGGCCACACAGCATTCCAGAAAGCACATGTGAAGGGTGAAAAAGCATCTCACCTCATGGTGGCTGGAAAGCTGTAGCCTGACAAAGGGAGCTGGGGACAAGAAATGGCTTCCAAGGCATACCTCCAGGCCCACTTCCTTCAGCTAGTTCCACCTCTTAATAGGCCATCTAGTTATGAAGCTATCAGTGGCATCAGTCTGTTGAGGAGGTCAGAGCCTTTATGGGCCAGTCACTTCCCAAAGCCTCATATGGAGATGCCACCACACTGGCGATCAGTGTGTGTGCAACCTGGGGTGGGACATTCAAGATCCACACTGCTTCTCAATTTGATGAAGAGAAGAAATCACTGTTAAAATGACTGTAATCCATGTAGCATGTTCTCCCTTCCTCCTTCCTATTGATACACCCCTGTAACTATGTGTTGTTGTTTTAATCACAGATTTTCTCTGGACTTGTAGCTCTGAGGAAGATCTGTAACCACCCTGACCTGTTTTCTGGAGGCCCCAAGAATGTCAGTGGTCTTCCAGAGGACGAACTGGAAGAAGAGCAGTTTGGATACTGGAGACGCTCTGGGAAAATGATTGTTGTTGAGTCTTTGCTGAAAATATGGCACAGGCAGGGTCAGCGGGTGTTGCTGTTTTCCCAGTCCAGGCAGGTGAGTGCTCAAGTCGCATCAGCAAACAAGTCAGCTCTTACAAATGCAAAAGGTAGGATGTCACCTTCACTGTTGAGGTGGCAGCCATGGGTCCCTTCACAAGAGCGAAAAGGGAAGGCAATTGGCTTTTTAAAAGAAATGTCACAGCAGGATTCTGGCATCCTAGTGAGGCTGGGACACTTACAAAGAATTAGCACAAATTCTTTGGTAGCTATTAATTCTCTTCCTCAAAGCAAGAAAACCTTTTCAGTATAGGCCCACTAGGGAAGGCACATGGCATACATACATGGGTAATCATGTGCTTGGAGCATACTTGGTTTGCAGACTGTTTCCCTCATCTACTAACAGATGCTACACATACTAGAAGTGTTCCTGAGAGCCCACAAGTATTCCTATCTCAAGATGGATGGGACCACCACCATAGCATCAAGACAGCCGCTGATTACAAAATACAATGAGGTAACAAGGGATGTGACGGAGGCAAAAAGGACTACAGAGTGTAGAGGGAAAGAGTGCGCATGTCCACTCTCACAGCCGCTGCCTGCTGTGGCTGGCAGGTGAAGGGAGACATTATCCTTTTGGGTATTTTCTTTGTTTTTCTTTGGGACAGGGTCTCACTGTGTAACCCTGGCTGCATAGAACTTGCATTGTAGACTAGGTTGACCACAAACTTGCAGAGATCTACTTACCTCTGCCTGAAAAGAACTGGAGTTAAAGATGTACGCCACCACACCTAGAGACATTGGACTTTATGGTTTGGGAAGTGGGCATACAAGATTTAGAAATGAAATTTGAGAAGAAAATAAAGAAGCTGGTGAAGCATAGCCAGCGAGAGTGGCCGTGTGTATGTCTGCGCTTTACACAATTATTAAAAATTATCAATATAATTAATAAAAGTAGAAGCTCTATCATGAGGACTTGATTCACAGAGGATTCTGGGACATGTAGTTTGGGGGTATGGGTAAGCCACAGAGCCCATGGTAGGACCTGTGTGGGGGAGTGAAGAGCTATAGCAACTCTCAGCTCTGCACACTTTGTTCTGCATCTTTCTGTAGGACACATCCATCTTTGTCTTTCTTCTGACCACACGGGTGGGTGGCTTAGGAGTGAACCTGACTGGGGCCAACAGAGTCATCATCTACGACCCTGACTGGAACCCAAGCACCGACACACAGGTCTGTCTTCCGTGAAGAGAAGGTACCTGTAGAAGGGCAGCTTGTTAAGGCACTTTTCCTCAGTCTCTCTAATGTTGTACTTGGCTTCATGTACAGCCTACATGGTGGCCATGTTCTGTTCTCTCACCTGAGAGAGCACATGGTCAGTCCTGTAGACTGGGGGAGCCCCAGCTGGCTCTCCACAGCGACCGTTGCAGCTCTGCTGTGAAAGGTGCTCGAGACAGAAACCTTGACACTCAAATGATCTTGGTTGTGACTCTTGGTCCGCTTGCATAGGCCTCGAATGCACATTTCTTCTTAGAATTCTGACTAGGGGATAGAAGATTGTGATCAGTTAATGCTTTTTCTTAGTTGGTTCTTGTTAAATCTCTCTGCTACAGGCCCGGGAGCGAGCATGGAGGATAGGTCAGAAGAAGCAGGTGACTGTCTATAGGCTTCTGACAGCCGGAACCATTGAGGAAAAGATCTACCACCGGTCAGTACAGATGGCTACTGGGCCTTATATCCTAACCTAGAGTTTTCCAGAAGGTTTTTTTATTATTTCCAAGTGCGGGTTTAAAAGATCTTTCATCTTAGAGAAATAATTACTATAACTTAAAGAATATCAGAATATTTTGTGTTTTTTTTTTCTTTGCCATTAAAATATATTTTGATCTATTACTCTTTTTTGTTTGCTTGTTTGTTTTGTTTTGTTTTTTGAGAGAAGATTTCATTGTGTAGTTGTTGGCAGGCCTACAACTCACTATGTAAACCTGGGTGGCCTCATAGAGATCCACATGCCTCTGCCTCCCAAGTGCTGGGATTAAAGGCATGTACTACCACAGCCAAGCTTACTGTTTTTTTAAAATATCTGAACCTAGTAATTATTGTTCCTTAATCTAAACTAGGGACTCTTTTATATATAAATTTGAAATTGTTTTGTGAGGAAAACATTCTGACTTACTGTAGTGTGTCACTTGCTTAAAGTGAGGACAGTTTATTCATAGACCCTTGGAGAGGTTACAGCGTGTGCCCCTTCCTCTTGTAACTAGACAGCTTGAGGGAGCAGTAACTACAGGGAGAGTCCTACATTGCCAGCTTTTCCTGTGCCCCTCAGACTCCACTTTTGTCCCGTATCCCAGCGCTTACATTGGCACTGAGCTGTTCCAGAACTATTTTGTGTCCTTGTAGGCTTATTGTCAGGCCCAACGATTCGGTGCCTCTTGTTAGAAAGGGTTAACTGAAGCACAGGGATAGGAGGAAATTATGTTGCTTTGTGGTAATGCCTGTGTGAAAAGGACAACAGTATTTGACCTTAAGCACAGAAGTGAGCCCACAGGTAGGGGCTGGGGAGCAGAGCAGGTGAGAGCTATACAAAACAGTGACTGAGTCCACAAGAGGGCACTGAGCAGTGAGTATGATTGGCTCCTTACAGCCTGTAGAGTTTGGGGTACATAAATCTAAAAAGTTGGGTTTTGAAATGTGATTGGTGTTGGAGGTAAATCAAAGCTCATTGGGCATAAATAATAAGATATCATTTCTAATTTAAAATTTATAAAACTTGGGAGATCACCTGATGTATTATATATGTTTTGAGTTGTAATTTTCCATGGCTAAAGTTTTAGGAGTGTTATTTTTAATTATTTAATTATATTTAATTATTCAATTAATTATTAAATTAATTACTAAATAATTAATTATTTAATTAGATGCTGCTAGTATCTCCCTTACATTCTAAAACAAACCCTTTATTTTTATGTATGGGTGTTCTGTGTGCCTGTGTCTGTGCACGATATGCATGCAGTACCTGGAGAGGCCAGAAGAGGGCATTACATTCCCTAGGAGTGGAGCTACAGGTGGTTGTGAGCTGCCCTGTGAGTGCTGAGAATTGAACCCAGGTTTTCTGGAAGAGCAACCAGTACTCGTAACTACCAAGCCATCTCTTCAGCTCTCTCTCTCATGTTTTGTAACTGAAATTTTGAGTTGCAGGTAAACATTGTTTCATATCAATGTGATTTTATCTTTTTAGACAAATCTTCAAGCAATTTTTGACAAACAGAGTGCTAAAAGACCCAAAACAAAGGCGCTTTTTCAAATCCAATGATCTCTATGAGCTGTTTACTCTGACTAGTCCTGATGCCTCCCAAGGCACTGAAACAAGTGCTATTTTTGCAGGTATTACATTAAGTCATTTAATTTAATCAGTTGCTTAAGAATTTGCAGTGTAACATTAGCTGTGTTTTCCCTGTTACAGGAACTGGCTCCAATATTCAGACACCCAAATGCCATTTAAAAAAAAGGACTCTGCCAGTCTTAGGAACGGATCCCAAATGCAAGAAGCCCCCTGTTTCTGACACACCTGCAAATGGTGCCACCCCGATAGGAGAAAAACCTAAGGCGGTGGAAGCTACACAAAGTGTCATTTCTGGAGAAAGTGGTCCTTTGAAAGGCAACCATCATACAAATGGGAACAGAGCTAGCAATGTTGCTTTTGGAGAAGAGATAGATGCAGGGTCCACGCTGGAGCATCTCTCAGTGATGAGTAGAGATGGGAAGTGTTCACATTATCCAACAGTTGACGCAAGTACCATTGAGAAGCAGGGCTCTTCCTATGAAGGGGAGTGCTGCCAGGCTCAGGCAGAACCTGTTCGCATGAGTGAACAAACAGAAGGTCAGTTCTCTAAGCACAAATCAAAAAGGAAACATGATGCATCGGAGGACGAGACCACAGAGAAACAAAATCCACAGCCCAAGCAAAAGGCCAAGAACTCTAAGCATTACAGAGATGCTAAGTTTGAGGGAACTCGAGTCCCACACCTAGTGAAGAAAAGGCGGTACCGCCAGCAAACCACTGAGCAGGAGAGCGGAGCCAAGGACCGGAGCAGTGATGATTATGTTTTGGAAAAGCTTTTCAAAAAATCAGGTAATGATTTTAATGATTCTCTCACCTGGGTGCTAGGAAAGCGAATGTGGGAGCCGTGTCTAAGCATGGTAATCTTTAAATATGGGGCTGACATTTTGGATATTGTATTTATCCCCCCTTTTGAAGACCTGAAAGAGTTTGAAACTTATGGAAACAATAATACTTAACATATGGCCATTTATAGTAGATCAGTCACCACAAATAGTCATGTGCTGCCTGAACGTTAGTAGGCAGTTTCCTTTTGTGCTGTGTTTGTGTGCTTTTCTAACTATAGGAGGTTAGAGAAACGGGTCATGGGAGAGAGGCACTCTTGCTAGGGGCAGGCAGAAAGAGAAGCATTAGAGAAATCAACTAACAGTTGCTGAGACAGTCAAAGTCAGCATGCCCTGCTCAGCTTTGGTACCTCCCGAGTGTCATTTTCTTCGCCTTTGCTGCATTATGACGATAGTGGTGGCCATAGTTTCCCAAAGATTCCTGAGTCAGGGTGTTCTGTTTGGGCAGGCAGTTTATGCATTGCTTCAGAAAACTCTGTCAAAGAAATCAGCATGAAGAGCATATGAGCTCTGCTGTAGCCTTTATGTCAGCATTAACAGTTTTCAGCATTTCTTTTGTCATTCACATGCATATGTAAATATATCTACAAATATACATATATGTGCATGAGTGTACAAATAGATGCATACATTCTTCTCTGTCT
Source organism: Montemys delectorum (assembly GCA_019843815.1). Lineage (NCBI taxonomy): Eukaryota > Metazoa > Chordata > Mammalia > Rodentia > Muridae > Montemys > Montemys delectorum. The sequence continues at coordinate 17,699 of JADRCD010234575.1, forward strand.
CTTACGCTTGTGGTAAGAACCATACGATTCCCATAAGGATGGAGCAGCATTTACTCTCCCACAGTACCACACCTGAAATATGACACAATGTGCATATGAAGCAGTGGTGCCAAGAGGCCACCAAAGGATAGTGATCTCTCAGATGAGAGACAGATGAGCTGAGCTTGCCTCTTGCTGCCTTGAAAAACTTGTAAGGAGGGTCCAGATGGAGCCCTGGACAGAGAGATCCAGGGAGAGCTAGGTACTGGAGTTTATGCAAGAGTGTGATAGGGAGAGCAGCAGGATTACTCTCCTGCAGAGGGGCTCCTTTGGAGCTCAGCTGGACTTAGCTGGATGCCGGTCAGCACATCCTGCAAGGAAGCTATTTGAGGCTGCAGAAAGGACCATTCAAAGTAAGGGCAAGTTCCTTCCTGTGCACACCCAGAGCAGGGACAGTGACTATGCACACTAGGCAGCCTGTTGCCTTAGTGTCTTTCTGCTTCCCCTGAGCTCTTACAAACTGTGGATAGTAAACACTGGACAAGAAAAAGTGTATGACTCTTTGTATGAAATCAAATACAAAAATTATTGGGCATAGAAAGAGGCAGGAAAATGGGATTCACAATGAGGGAATAAATTGGGACTGACATATAGGTGATGGAATTAGCACAGACATTAAATAATGTCTGTTCTATATATTCAAAAAGAGGCATAAAAGATATACACATGCATTGAAAGTGAACTTATATGAAGATGTAATAGTTGGTGTGAAAAATGCCTAGTAGAAGGTAGAACATGTTAGACACAACAGGAGAAAAGATCAGTGCAAAGAGTAACATAGTAAAGTCACAGAGGCAAAGAGACTGTGGGACGTCAAGAGCCTTGTGTAATGGTAACTGAAGTCCTGACCAAAAAGGGAGAGGAGGGAAGTATATCAATGTGAAGAGATGCTGGAAAACAGTATTTCAAGCTTAAAGAAACATAATAAAACCCTAGCCAGAAAATGAAAACACATGCCAAAGCATAATAATAAACAGGCCAAAACAGATGGTGGAGAGAAATACTGAAATGTGAAGAGCTGTGAATGGGGAAGAGTCCAGAAGAACCAAAGTTCTGATCCTTGAGAATAAAGATGATTATAAGTCACCTCTGTAGAACAAAGGATAGAGTCTACATGATCTTCTCTTAGTGGGGTAAGATGTAGGAGGCTGGGGTCCCATATGTGCATGTACCATCAAGGGGTCTTTGCAAGTCATGATGTCATTGCCTTCCTGTGTTTCTTTTTGTCAGAGAAGGCAAATGTATAACTTCATATTTTCTTACCCTGTGTGTTCTGTTCCTTGTTTAAATTTCATTTTGTTATGGGATATCTTGTTTTCTCCATCTGTGGTATTTGAGAGTTTTGCTGGGTATAGTAGTCTGGTCTGGCATTTGTGTTCTCTTAGGTTCTGTATGACATCTGCCTAGGATCTTCTAGCTTTCATAGTTTCTGGTGAGAAGTCTGGTGTAATTGATAGGCCTGCCTTTGTATGTTACTTTACTGTTTTCCCTTACTGCTTTTAAAATTCTTTGTTTAGTGCATTTGGTGTTTTATTATGTGATGGAAGGAATTTCTTTTCTGGTCCAGTCTATTTGGAGTTTTGTAGGCTTCTTGTTATGTTCATGGGCATCTCTTTCTTTAGGTTAGGGAAGTTTTCTTCTATAATTTTGTTGAAGATATTTACTGGCTCATTACCTTGGGAGTCTTCATTCTCTTCTATACCTATTATCCTTAGGTTTGGTCTTCTCATTGTGTCCTGGATTTCCTGGATGTTTTGGGTTGAGACCTTTTTGCTTTTTGCATTTTCTTTGACTGTTGCGTCAATGTTTTCTGTGGTGTCTTCTGCCTCTGAGATTCTCTCTTCTATCTCTTGTATTCTGTTGATGATGCTTGCATCTATGACTCCTGATCTCTTTCCTAGGTTTTCTATCTCCAGGGTTGTCTCCCTTTGTGATTTCCTTATTATTTCTATTTCCATTTTTAGATCCTGGATGGTTTTATTCATTTCCTTTACCTGTTTGATTGTGTTTTCCTGTAGTTCTTTAAGGGATTTTTGTGTTTCCTCTTTAAGGACTTCTAGCTGTTTACCTGTGTTTTCCTGTATTTCTTTAAGGGAGTTATTTATGTCCTTCTTAATGTCCTCCATCATCATCATGAGAAGTGATTTTGGATTTGAATCTTGCTTTTCCAGTGTGATGGTGTGTCCAGGATTTGCTATGGTGGGAAAATTGGGTTCTGATGATGCCAAGTAACCTTGGTTTTTGTTGCTTATTTTCTTACGCTTACTTCCCACCATCTGGTTATCTCTATTACTACCTGCCCTGGCTAAATCTGACTAGGGCCTGTCCTGTGATCTTGGTTGTGTCAGAACTCCTCAGAGTCAAGCTGTCTCTGTGATCCTGTGATTCTGTGATCCTGGGCCTGTTAGAGCTCCTGAGAGTAGAGCTTCCTCTGATATTATGGGACTCGCTGCAGATTTTGCGCCCAAGGTCTACTCAGGGCACCGGCCCAGACAGACTGGAAGGAACCCATGCCACTGGGCAGGCAGAGTTCCTGTGTGCCTGGGTCCCGCTGGTCCCAGTTACTCCGAGTGTTGGGACAGATGTGTCCTCCTCACCTTTGATCCTATGATCTTGTGTGTGTTAGAGCACCTGGGAGTGGAGCTTCCTCTGGATGTTGTGGGACTGGCTGCAGAATTTGCGCCCAAGGTCTGCTAAGATTCTTACAATTTTCTTCTAGTGCTTTTGTTTTTGTTATATTTTGGTGAGGTTTTTGGGAATATAACTATTTCCTTGTCTAGTTAGAAATTTATTTTATTTTTATCCTCACTTTAGTTTAATGTTATTATTTGTTTTTTTATTTTTGGGCATATAATTGTGTATCCCATGTTGGCCTTGAATTTCTCATCCTTCTGCAGTAGCCTCTCAGGAGCTGGGATTATAGGCATGCCACATCTTGCATTGCCGCTCATTTTTATGCAAATACTCAGGGAAATGAACTTTCCACTGATTATTCTATTAAGTGTATTCTATTAACATTCCCATGAAGGTTAACTTGCTTGAAATTGTTATTTCTGTTTTATATTTTCACTTTGTAGGGTTTATTAATATTTTAATTTTCTCACAGTATAGCTAGGAAGAGATAAAATGTTCAAATTATGATTTATTTTAAAACAAGGATAATTCATAGCTATCCCTTGTAGGGTAGTGGCAAGTGTGAACAGAAAGCATTTGTGAAGTTCTCGAGTCATTGCTATCATCCAAAAAATAGCAGCTAAAAGTGTTGTGGGTTTTTTTTTTCTCTTGTGAAACATGTATTACAGTGAATAGTATTTATTTCAGTGTGTAATATTACTGTGTAGTATTATAATGTGTAGTACTTCAGTGCATAGTATTTATTGTATGTAGTATTACAGTGTGTAGTATTTCAGTGCATAGTATTACTGTGCATAGTATTACAGTATGTAGTATTATAATGTGTGGTATTACAGTGTAGCATTTCAGTACGTAGTATATCAGTGTGTAGTGCATAGTATTACAGTGCATAGTATTGCTGTGTGTAGTGTTACAGTGTGTAGTATTGCAGTATGTAGTATTATAATGTGTGGTATTAACTGTGCGTAGTATTACAGCATGTAGTATTTCAGTACATAGGCCAAATCATCCCGGTCATTCTTTCCTTACTCTTGTTAGTAGGCGTGCACAGCGTCGTGAAGCATGATGCCATCATAGATGGGTCTAGTCCGGATTATGTGCTGGTGGAGGCAGAAGCCAACCGAGTGGCTCAGGACGCCTTGAAAGCTCTGAGGCTCTCTCGTCAGCAATGCCTGGGTGCAGCATCTGGTGTCCCCACCTGGACTGGCCACAGGGGTATTTCTGGTGCACCAACAGGAGTAAAGTAAGAGATCACTCCCCACATGCTTGCAAGGAGTCCCAGTGGTTGAGGCCAGCTACACAGACAAGGCGGGCCAAGGCTAGTTCTCTGTAGGCCGCATTGTGTGGGACAGGCTTGAGTGATTTGGGAAAGTCCTGTTGCCGCTCTTCCCTTTATCTTCTGCTTTCTAGGGATAACTTTTCTGGGGAAGAAGTGACCAGTTTTGCTTGAGAGATGATGTTTAAAATAGGGAGAAGTAGCGGGGATAGAAGATGGCTCAGAGGTTAAGAGCACTGACTACTCTTCCAGAGGATCTGGGTTCAGTTCCTAGCACCCATAAGGCAGCTCACAACTGTAACTTCAGGTTCCAACACCCTCACATAGACATACATGCAGGCAAAACACCAATTATTTAAAAATTAATAATGAGAAATATAAATAGTGACTAAATGCTAGTAAGACAATTAATTAGCTAGTCGATAGCTATCAGTAATTAGTATGCTAATTATAACATTAGCATATTATTATATAATTATTACCCAGGATGCTTTCTCACTTCCAGTGTTGAATGAGCATGTTGAGTGAATCCCTCTCACATACCCCACAAGAGCGTAGTGTAACAGTCAGGGCGGTAGAGCAGGAGTGTGGGAATCTGACGGCAGCAGTTTTCCCAGGAAGAGGCTGGTTGTTGAAAGTGCCTTAGCCTCCTCTGCACCACCTGACATCCTGTCTACCTGATTCTCTTTCTTATTTAGGAATAGGTTTGGTCAGAAAAGGAACTCCAACCTCCCTGTGCAGCGGCCTTCATCACTAACAGAAAGGACTCAGGTAACAGGGTAGCCTGGCTGCCTCTCATGTTGAGATTTATGTGGATGACCAGGAGACTGTCATTTAGGTGTGAGGATGAAGATGGATGTGGTGTCATTTCATACTTGTAGGCTCAGAGTTGTCTTGTACTTTCATTAGGATCTAAGGGTCCGCTTACTTCGTAGAGCACAAAACGTCAGCAGATTCAGTCCTTAGAAAATTAATATGCATAGCCACCTATCTGGAGGTGTGTCAGCTTTAGAAACACCACTGTCTAAACTAAATGGCCAGAGAGCCTTCTTGAGTGTTGGGCAAATCACCTATCCTTTGCCACATGCAGCAATGGTAAAACTGGGCAAACACCACTCTGTCTGTCTGATTAAGGATGTGTTAATGCTCACACATGAAGACTCCCAGGTTAAGACTCTAGTTTTAGCTCCATGTGAACTCCTTTGAGAACAGACACTTTCCAGTCTGCCGTGTTCTGGGCTTATTTAATACTGTGCAGCAGGAGTCTAAGGCACTTTCCAGGTTAGGTTTGTTGTTTTAAGGTAGCATATGTGATACAGAGTGGAAAAGGAAGAAGGCTGAAAAGTGAAGAAAGTGACAACTGCTCCTTGTCCCATGGGGTGGGCCAGGGTGCATGCAGGGGAGAGAGCAGTACAAGCCCCTGACCATGGAAAGCTGTCCTAGGCCTCTAGAGGATCGCCCAGGCACTGTGCCTGCAGGCAAGGTTTCCCTCAGCTACCCTGCTCTCACACTCTGGGATCCAGGAGATGGCTTCATTCTCTTCTTCCTGCTTATTTCTTTATGAGATGCCCGTCACAAATGGGTAGATTCAGTGGCACATGCCTTTAATCCCAGCACTTGGGAGACAGAGGCAGGCGGTCTACAGAGTGAGTTCCAGGACAGCCAGGGCTATACAGAGAAACCCTGTCTTGAAAAACCAAAAAAAAACTAACAACAAAAAAAAAACCCCAAACCAACTAAACAAACAAAAATACCCAAAAAAATCAAGTCTACATCTCCTCTACCTTGGCATTGGATGACGTCCATATCTTTCTCCTGCATCTCACCATACATATGGCATTTCAGTTATTCTGTGAGTCCTCACGGCCTTTGGGGAAATAGTGGGATAATCTGGAAGTCCGGTCTGTTAACATGTGGTCTTTCTCTAGAACAACATGAAAAAAGAGGGGAAAGCTCACACCCTTGAGCACTTTAGTGGCAAAGAAGATGGAGCATCTTTGTCTGGAGCGCCCAGTTCCTCCTCACTCTTGGCCAGAATGCGAGCAAGAAACCACATGATTTTGCCAGAGCGCTTGGAGAGTGACAGCGAGCACCTTGCTGAGGCTGCTGCTGTGCCTCCCTGCAGCACAGAACACGACGACCTTCTGGTGGACATGAGGAACTTCATTGCTTTCCAGGCCCAGGTGGATGGCCAGGCCAGCACTCAGGAAATCCTACAGGAGTTTGAGTCCAAGCTGTCCGTGGCACAATCCTGTGTCTTCCGAGAACTACTGAGAAATCTGTGCAATTTCCATAGAACTCCTGGTGGTGAAGGGATTTGGAAACTGAAGCCAGAATACTGCTAAAAGCTATGCTCCCTAAACTCTTTCAAATGGGAATCTCAGTTCACCAACCCTGTGATTAATGATCATGTGTGTATGTGTGTGTGTTTGTGTGCGTGCATGGCTGCACTTGGTGTTTATTGTGTCATCTACCTCAAGACTAAAACTTGAAGGAGAAAATAATTGGAGGGTTTTTTGTTTTGTTTTGTCTTGGTGGCACTGTGAATTAAGTTATAAAACCAGGGACCTAACAGTTATTTAATGGGGCAGATATATTCCTTAACCCAAAAGATGTTGTCAGGGAGCACTTTCTACTTAAGAATAGTTCTTGGTTCTTCTTACTGGTGCTGGGAACATGTCTCCTCTTTATCCATCCCATCCCGTAAGTCACTTCACAGTATCTGATAACTTTAGTACCTTGATACAGGATGAGTAAATATTTCTGACCCACTGGCCACATACAGAAAGACACTTGCTATCTGTCAAATCATTAATTACTTATAAATAATTCTTCACACTACTTTTAAATTAGCAGGTTTGGGTTTTGTTGTTTGCTTGTTTGTTTTAAATGTTGCTGACAGTAGACTCTGGTGCCTTGCACATGCTCAGTGTATGTTTTACCACCAAGTTCCATTCCAGATCATACATATGTATCAAAGTAGGAAGTCTGTTTTTTCTTCTCTGTCATCATTATCTAAAGACGGTGGATGGGATTTGTTTAAATAGGTCATTCAGTTCTAAACTTTAGTACTTGACTCAGAAGGAAGTCCCAATACCTGTTTGTTTATTTTTTCTTCTAGTCATTAGCCTACAAGAACTGCTCTTGCCCTTGTCCTCAGGCTGACACTGACCAGAGTCACTAGCGTGAAACATTTATGCTGTGCCTGTAATGTCTGAGATCTAAGTTATACTGAGCTAGAGAATGGATAGACACCTCTTAACTGTCGAAAGTTACCGATCACGCAGTGAGGAAGGAATCCATGTTCCAGCTCTGCCACTGACCTGCCTAGCCTGGGAAAGTTGAATCTGTAAACATGGTTGTCCAGCCAAGCTGGGAGAAGCTTAGAGACCAGTGCTCTAGGTTAGAATACCTTTTAGCAACATACAGCACCTTTTTACATGGAGCTGCAATCTGATTTTTTAAAACATTAAATACTTTGTATGGTGTAAATAGATTTAATGTATTTAAACATGTTAAATAATTACAAATAAAAGATTTAAAAATACCAGCTTTTAATGTATTGTCACTGTTAGAAACCCTTCAAGCACTCCTGCCTTCCCACCCTGTGCTGATCTTACTGCGTTCCAGAGCCCTGTGCAGTTGCCCAGGCATTTGCATGGCTGCTGACGTGGGTTGCCTCTTCTCTGTATTTCCCCTGGATTCATGACTGCCCAGCTAAAGATCATTTCTCAGCCTCCCTGCAGGTAAGTGTGGCCATATGACAGTTCTAGGCAGTGAGATGGAAGACTTCCAGCTTGAAGCTTACACAAAGAATCACGATGTGCAATGCTCCTGAAAGTTCCCTGTTTTGCTGGTCAGGATGTCTGTGAGAGCCTCAGGGATCTCCTGGTATTCAAGAGAGGGTGGATGGTCTACCAGTCAAGAACAGCAGTCTTTGACCAGATACTCTGGAGTGAAATAAACGAGTTCTTATTTAATACTATTTTAGCATCTAATGGGTGTAATTTATGTAACACTAATGCTGTAAGTTTCATGTGTAACTTTCACATTTGCAAGTCTCTTCACTCCTCTGATGCAGCTCTGCTTTTGCTGAACAGCTAAACTCCAAACCCATCACAAGCTCACTTTCCCCATGCTTGCCCACAGCAGCTAGTTTCCATCTTGGTACCTTGTTTTAAAATCAGTCTTGTTGGGGCTGGTGAGATGGCTCAACAGGTAAGAGCACCGACTGCTCTTCCAAAGATCCTGAGTTCAAATCCCAGCAACCACATGGTGGTTCACAACCATCTGCAATGAGATCTGATGCCTTCTTCTCTTGAGTCTGAAGACAGCTATAGTGTACTTAGTTATAATAATAAATAAATCTTTGGGCTGGAGCGAGTAGAGGTCTTAAAAGTCAATTCCCAACAACCAGATGAAGGCTCACAACTATGTGTACAGCTACAGTGTGTACTCATATACATAAAATAAATAAATCTTTAAAAAAAATCAGTCTTGTTTAATAAAATAACCTTATTTTAACTTGAATTTCCCTGATTTAACCATATTCACCTAGTTTCCTCAATATAAATGAAGGACAGTTATGAAAGAGGCAAAACCAAAAAGCTGTTATGGGCCAGTCCATTGTCCTCCACCCACTCCAGATGCCAGCTTTGCCTCATCGCACTGTGCTGTGAGGCTGACCTCAGCCCTGTGTCTGTGCCCTTGCACTCTGCATACTGACGTTTGCCATTCTTCACCCGTAGAAGGGTCTACTTTCCTTTTTATCTTGTCTTCTGTGTCTTATTTTTGTGTATTTTCTGTTCCAAGCAAATGATAGAATTAGCTTATTAAGTTCCACTGAAGTGTTGCTCTTTTGGCCAGGATTGCATTTGTTTGCCCATGAATTGGAAGATAATAGACTTCTTCATAATTAATATAATTTTCCCATTAGTATTATATTAGGCCTAACTTTATTTAAGTCCTTTATATGCTTGAGTAACATTCCTCATAAGGGTCTTCTCGTTTTGTATTAGCTTCATTCTAGATGTTTTACAGAATTTTTGTTTAGGATTTTTAAGGATCTTTTACTTTCACATAAAAATCCAAAAGACTGATGAATTCCTGTATCAACTTTGTGTTGCTTATCACCAGGAAGCCTTTCCATTCAAAGCGTCTACATTTAGGTTTTTTAATAACCTAGGGTCATGATACAATCTCGGGAACGGCCTTGTTAGTTACATGTGGTTTGGATGGGACGCGTCCCACCTGAATGTCTTTGAACACGTGCTTCTTAGCTCATGACACTCTTTTGGGATGTTGTGGAAAACCCAGACATAATGGCTTGCTGGAAGAAGTGGATCTCTGAAGGTGGGCCTTGAGGTTCACAGTCCAGCCCCACTTCCTGTTTCCTCCCACTCCATCCTGGCTGCCCATACAATATATCAGTGGACCTCCTGACACTGCCATGACAGATTATGTCACCTATAATGTGAACCAAAACTTACCCCTTCTTTCCTGAGATTCCTTTGTCTGGGTATTTTGTCAGCAATAAGGTAAATGATTAAATGTAATAATCCAGAAATAGGTATTTTCCTAACATTTGAAAACCATAGGTCATTCCCTCCTTCCTGATTTATACATTTATAAAGCCACCATACCACCATTATGTCCCATGTCCATATAATCGTGGGAGTGTATCTGAACTCTATATTTTGTTAACTTTGTCCATTCATCTTTACCAATAAGCCATTTTTGATCATGTAGGTTTCTAATTGGTTGTCAGAAATTGTAGAACAACTCTTGGATCTTGGTTCTATATATATTAGATCATCTTGTCACATTGGGATTTTGTGATTACAACGAATGAGCAGATTTGTTGAGGATTATTTATGATGCTGGGTCCTGTGCATCTCTGAATAAGTCATAGCTATGTGTTTTTATTACATATTTATAAAGAAATAATTGCACTATATCTCACATTTTGCAATAGAAAACTTACATAGAAACTCACACAGATAGTTTACATATGCATAGATAGAAAATGTATATCATACAAGCAATTCTATCAAATCTTGGTGAAATCAGTGAGTCTAATGTACAACTTATACTTAGTCCCAACCTTGATTTTTGTACCCATAGTAAAGGGCACCTTCTGTTCTCATTTAGAAAGGCTTGTCTCCTGGTTCTTTCTAAGTTGGCTTTGCTAACTGATGTTCTATGTATCATCTAGCAACTTAGCTGACATTGCACTCTGATCTGTAAATTGTAAAACACTTGGATCAGCTATAATAGTGATGATTGTGTTGTTCTGTAACACTTAGATCAGCTATAATAGTGATGATTGTGTTTCACGTGTTCCAGTATGTGCATGCTATGATACAGAATAGAAATGCTTACAGGTGGCGTAGTATTTAGCCATCTCTCTTTCCTGCCATTGAAGAAAAGCTTTAAAACCTACAGTTGCTGCTGTTTTCTAATAGATGGTTAAGTTGGATTAAGGGAATATTCTTTCCAGTTTTAAATCCAGTGCTGGATTTCATTAAATGTTTCTCCAGCTTATAGTGACAGTTTTCCTCTTTAATGCCCTCTCCTAGTTTTTTGATATCAAAACTTGTCTTAAGCTTCTACCAGTTTGGAGGTAAGGCAGGGATGGTGTATAAATTCATTAGCCAAAAATCGACTCTTGACAGGAAACTGAAAGAGTAAGTTCCTCCCAAACAAAACCACATGTCTTTGGAAACTGTCTTTAAAGCATATAGAAAATGTATATTGTGCAAGCAGTTCTATCAAGTCTTGGTGAGAACTGCGAGTCTGCTGTGAAGCACAGCCCCTTTGCTTCAACCTGTCCTCAGTGTTAGGACAGACCAGCAGGTGTTAGGGTCATGTGACCCTGTCTGCACACAGAGTGTATTCCACATGAAAACCAATACCCAAGAGTCCCCGACTAGAGAGGGAGAGACTCTCCAGTGACCAAAGGATGAAGTGGGAGCTTTCCTCAGCTCTGGGAGTGGAAGGGTTAGAGATACACAGCCGAAATGGAGAGATGGGATCTATAAAGGAGAGCAATGGGAAATGGGTTGAGACGGGAACTCCATTGCTGCTGCTTTTCTTTCCTGGTCTAGTGTTTGTGGTCATGGGAGCTGGTAGTTGTCTTTAGTCTTAAAGTGGGAACAGAGAGACAAGGCTAGTTTAGGTCAAGGAAGCTCTGTTAGAGCCTTAGATAAAACAGTTCTCAGTGATTAACATGTCAGCAGCCAGACCTGAGAAGAGGACAGACATAGTATGAAGACAAATACTGGGGTTCTCATTCTGCTCCAGCCATCTGTCAGTCACCTCCAAGCCCAGGGAGTAAGGCGGTGTTTTCAACATCAAAGGCAGCTTTCAGGACCCAGAAAGGAACTTAGGCAAACACCATGATGAAGCCAGCAAAGGTGGTACCTACTGCAAAGTTAGTTGGAGACTAGTAATGTGTTGCAAACCAGTATGAGACCTCGACTCCCAAAGTTAGTGATGTTTAAGTCAGCTAAGCTGGTGAAACTATACACCTTGCTTATTTTTCCCTTGATAACACAGTCCAAGTGGGTAGAACAAGCAGGCAGCTTTCCCATCAGCTCCTGTTGGGCTAAGTTCTCTGAGAGGGGTGGACTGCCTACATTTCTCATCATCTTTAGCTTCAGGTTGTAGGGAGAAAGTTCAGAAATTAAAGACTACTTACAATCCCCATAAGAGCTGGGCATGGTACTCCACACCTGCAGTCCCAGTACTTTAGGAAGTAGAAGCAAAGGGACCAGGAGTTCAAGGTCACCTGTTTCTTCTCTGCTTTCTTCTCCTTTCTTCCTCTCTCTTCTGTCCACTGCCCTGAGTCTTGGAGGCCATCATAGACACACATCTCCATACCAGACCATTTTCCACCTTGACATTTCAGTGCTGTCTAACAGGACAGTCTCCCAAACAGCCACAGCAGTTAGCAAATGAGCACACAGCTTCCCAAAGCAGCACTAGCATGAGATGCGGGCCACGATCAGCTTTCCCTGGCTATCTGGATACCATCCTCTACAGCTGCTCTGCTGTCTGCCCAGAACCACAGCACTGTGTTTGGTCACCCGTCTGCTGCCACCAGTGGCTAAGACAGCACCCACTGTCCTGACCCTTTATGCCCACCACAGATGAAGCTGTACTGTGTGTCCTTGCCATCAGGGTGAACTGACCTGGCATGGTTCTTTCAATGCAGTGTTGAAGTCTGTCCCTGGAATGTTGATGCCCCTGGTGAGCCCTGTGTATGATAGATGGGCTCCTCAGGGCTCCTTCACCATCAGCTATTCTTGTCCCCTCTGAGCTTAGTAGGCGACATGTGGGGAGATATTTTGAAAATAAATGAATATTTTTGTCCTTCATCGGACTTTTGCCCACTGCTCTAACCTTCATTGATACTTTCTCCTAAATCCATTATGGCTGTGATGTGTGCCAGACTCCTTTGACTCATTCACCATGCCTTGGCATTTACTGGAAGGAAGAGCTGGATTTATTATTTATTTACTGACATCAGAATGGAGTCATAACCTCTTTTTTATTTGGTAGATTATATCCATTTGATATTGTCTTTTATTTTGAGGTTCAGAGAGACCTAACTGTGGGTTGCTGTGAGCTGGCTCTTGTGGCCTTTGATGTGCCCTTATGATTTGGGCCACTTCCTTCCTGGCACTGGCTTCTTGTATACTTTCAGCCATCAGGCATTTTTCTAAAGAGTTATGTCTCCTTCTCTTCCTTTTACCTGCTCCTCTCCTTGTTTTAAACTGTTTATTCTGGAATAATTTTGAGTCTGTATAACCTTTGCAAGACTGACTCCTGATTCAGTGGGGAGTGGTATTCAGAAGCTCCGCCCTGTGTGCTCGCTGCCACTGGAATATCACGTCGGTATTTATTTTCTGTCTACCCCATGAACTAATGGATACTGAGTTTATGATCTTGTTATAAAGCATCTGCCATATAAAATGAATGTTTGATGAGCTATGGAAGTAATTGGAAGAAAAACATGAAATCGTAGTAGATCCTGGACTCGGTAAACACTGCAGTGCTGGACCAGAAATGACTAAAATCTGGGAGTGAAGATCAAACACCAGAGAGGCCTTGGGCCCTGTGCTGCTGGACCCATCGTGTGTTGTTGTTGTTGTTGTTGTTGTTGTTGTTGTTGTTGTTGTTGCTGTTGTTAATATAGAGAGGTGTTTTAGTATCTTCCCACAGCAGCACATGTCCAGCTGTTGGAAAAGCTGACATGGGCTAAGAGATTTATCTCATTCCTGCCAGCACACACAAGTCTAGTTCTCACCACAGGCCTATGAGGCGCACACATCGTTATCACTCTCCCAGTTGTTGTGATAAAACATGCAAGTCAAGGCAAGAACTCAAAGCAGGAACTAAAGCAGAATCATGGGGAACGTGGCTTGGTGGCTCGTTCTCCACGGCTTGCTCAGCCAGCCTGCTCTTATACAACTCTTAAGACCACTGCCCAGCCTTGACAGGCTCACTAGCCAATCTCATGGATGGAGGCAAGTCCTTAGGTAAGGTTCTCTCTCTCCCCAGGTACCTCTAGTTTGTACCAAGTTGACTAAGACTAACCAGCACAATTGCTATTGTTCAAAGATGGGGAAACTGAGGCACCAGTCACACAGTGAGACAGGCCTCCTTATGCTACAATAATTATGTCAGCAGTGCTGACTCCTGGGTTTCTGTTTTGGAGAATGGCATATTGGGCAGCACAGGAAGGTCTACTGCACCACTGATACACAAAGACAAAAACAAATACATCGGGGTCATGTTTCCATCACAAATGTGCATGGGCTTGGGTCTGCTGAGGTAAGGAGCCATGACTTGCTGTTCAGTTTGCCCCAAGAACTGGCTGCCTTGAAAGGCTTTTCATTTGCCTCTTCCTACCTGATTTATTTAATTAACACATGATAATTATAATAGCTATGGGGTGCATATGTGGCTACTTGGCACATAGCATCTACAGATCAATTCAGAGTGTTTAATGTTTCCCCTTTACTTGGGAAGCTGTGAGCTCTTCCTTTCTACCTGTTTTGTAAACTTCCTCATGACTTGTGAGCTGACGTCACGTCACAGTGTGGCCCGCCACACACTGAAACGTGTTTCTCTTATACAGCTATATTCTGGTGCCTGTTACCTGGCTCTGTCTACCCCTCCCACCTGACTCCAGGCTCAGGTAACTGCTGCTCTGCTCTCTACTTCTTGTGACATCAGACTTTTGGCTTTCACAGGTGGATGAGCACAGCTACTTGTTTTTCTGTACCTGGCTTATTTCACTAAACAAAACCTTCCAGTTCTGTCCATGTAGCCACCAACAAAAGGCTTTCACGCTGTCTCATACTCTTCTACTGCATGCACAAATTTCAAAAGAAAAGAAAATGTGGTAGAAGTCCAACCAGCTCCTACAGGGCTCTTTTCTCTTACATCACTAGGGCCAGCACTGTTCCTCCATCGTTCTGCGGCTTACTTGCCTCACCTACCTTCTGTTGGGGCTTAGACGTCTATGGAGCTTAGTGACTGAGGCTCTGGCCTACAGGTTCCTAGGCTCCCAGACAACGGTGTACCCAGAGAGAAGCTTTTTTATTCCATAGTAAACACTCGGCCACACAAAGGGGGACAGCCTTATTAGCAGCCCTACATAGCCTCCTATCACTCACTACAGAGGTGCCCTGGCAGATACTCGGACATATCTGCACTCCTTGGACGTGACTACAGCTTGTAGATTCAATAGCTAGAAACATGTGCAATAGCCCCTTGACTGTTATGAGGAGTCAGGTAGGTCCTCTGGTTGGCTAAGCCTCCTCCAAGTTTTCACGAGCCATAAAATCCACACAACAAGGTTGGCTCTTCTTCCGGGGCTTAGGCTGTCTAGGATCAGTTGTGAGTGACATTTCAGAGTCCAGTGTCACCTGTGCCCTACACTTCTCCAGAGTTTGCTCACTTTTCCTGCAACTGGTACAGCTCCCCACCCCCCACCCCCAAATCTCAGTACATGGCAGGTGCCAAAAGTGGCTCCCACCTCCATCCCTCCCCTCACTAAACAAGAGGCCACCACAGTGTGTAAAATCTCAAAAGAAGCTGCAAGCGAAGGCAAGCCAACATGCTGGGTGATTGCGGGGCTGGTCTGTGTAGTTTATTTGTATGCATTGGCCCCTTAGGACCTGTCAGGTTCCTGGATACCCACAAATGTCAGAAATCCACAGATATCCAGGTCCTTTGCATACAACAGAACAGTATTTGCATGAAGAGCTCTGACACACTGTGAATACCCAACCAAAAAAATAGGGTGATATTCTGCAAAAGAAGCCAAAAGGGAGGAGGCAGTATGTGATGACTACACAGTTAACTTTCCGATTTTACTATAAAAGCTTTCTACAGCCTTTGTGAATATGGCCAACAGCTCTGGGCACCTGGCCCTTGGGAAATTTCCATTGTGCCTGGACACCCAGTGACTCTCCAGAAGGGCAGCTATCCGGTCAGAGTGACAGGCTCAGAGCCAAAGGCAAAGGAATGAATAAATGATGTGATTTCTGGGCAGAGCCAGCCAGAATTACAGTTAATGAAACCTGAATCTTGAGGCTTCAATCACCGGGGACCCTGCCTGGTCCCTCCCCATTGGCTGTGGCCCTGGAGGTGTCTGAGAGCATCCTTTTGTCTACTTTCATTATGGCTCATTGAGCACAGAAAATGAAACTACAACTATACTTGGTCTGTTTATTCTAGCCATTGTAAGGAAATGAGGTTGAAGACAGGACTCAAGGTTCACCAGGGGTCACCAGGAATGTGCCTGTGTACTGTGAAGGCATGCAGGTTTCTCCTGGTATTTCAAAAAGCCACACTCAAATGCAGATGGCACTGTAGGTTTTGGCAGCATCTGGGGGTTGGGAGAAATGGGGCTTGTTAGCCCAGCAGCACACAAGATTTCTGTATACATAATCAGTAAGTTCTGGGACATAATGAACAGCCCGATGGCCATAGGTCAAACATTGTGTCACATGCTTGCCATTTGAGAACTGACTGTATCATAAGCATACTAACCATTTTTACAAAATGTCTCTTAAGTTAACTAGATACCAATTCACAATGTATGTGCATGCAACAACATACTGTGTACTTTCAATATAAACCTTTTAAAAAATGTCAATCAGACCTGAATAAAGTTAGAAATTCTTTTTCCAAAGCAAACAAACAAAATCCAAAGCACTCACCTGGTTGTGGGGAGCTCTGGGTAAGGATGATTGACAGAACCAGTGGCTTCCTGGTACTCAGTCAGAGAGGGGTTGGGCCTTCATTTAGATAACAAATTTCAGTGTGCAGGGTTCCGCTGTAGATGTCAAGGTATACCATGCAGCTGGCATGCCACTAAAGAGAAGGACCCACAAAATGTGTGAAAGAATCCCCAAGAAGGAAATAAAATCAGGAAAACAGCCATGGCAGGGTGGAAGGCAAAGGTCCAGGAAATCTTAAAGAGACCATATGGACCCAGAAGATGCTCCAACATGTAATAAGGACACATGCTCCACCATGTTCATAGCAGCCTTATTT
>JADRCD010234576.1:0-16327 GCA_019843815.1 Montemys delectorum
TTACCCATGTTCACTCATGAAAGTACACTAGAGTATCCTAATGCCCAGGATCTCAAGAAAATTTGAATGCAGAAGGACACAGCTTCTGCTGCTGGATACATGCTCCTAAATAGGGGCCATCTTCTATGACACTGGCTCTCATCAAAAATCTGCAGGGGACCACAAAGCAATGCTACTTCTAAAAATACATTTTGCTTCAGAAAATAAAACTGTCTTTCATTTTTAAATATTACTTTGTTGACAAAATACTAGTTTGTTATTTTTAAATGAATTCAAAATTCATTTTAAATGAATTCTTAAAGTTTTGCTTTTATTTACAATACAACAAGCAAAAGAGATGACTCACTTTAAAAGACGCCCTTTGGGATTCCAGTAATTTGTCTGTCTTAGTCAGGGTTTCTATTCCTGCACAAACATCATGGCCATGAAGCAAGTTGGAGAGGAAAGGGTTTATTTGGCTTATTTCCACATTGCTGTTTATCACAAGGGAAGTCAGGACTGGAACTCAAGCAGGTCAGGAAGCAGGAGCTGACGCAGAGGCCATGGAGGGATGTTCCTTACTGGCTTGCTTCCCCTGGCTTGCTCAGCCTGCTCTCTTATAGAACACAAGACTTCCAGCCCAGGGATGGCACCACCCTCAAGGGGCCCTACCCCCTTGGTCACTAATTGAGAAAATGCCCCATAGCTGGATCTCATGGAGGCACTTCCCCAACTGAAGCTCCCGTCTCTGTGATAACTGCAGCCTGTGTCAAGTTGACACACAAAACTAGCCAGTGCAATTGACCCTTTGTCAACTTGACACACAAACACATCACTATTAAGCCTCAACCCTTATGTTTTTATTCATCCCCAAGATCTAAAGTCCCACAGTCTTTACATATTAAAAGTTCAATCAATTTAAAATGTCCAATATCTTTTAAAATTCAAAGTCTCTTAACTGTGGGCTTCACTAAAATACATTCTTCCTTTAAGAGGGAAAAATATCAGGGCACAGTCACAATCAAAAGCAAAATCAACTGGGATTCAACTCACGATCTTCTGGGCTCCTTCAAGGACTTGAGTCAACTCTCCAGCTCTGTCCTTTGTAGCACACATTTTGTTTTCTGGGCTCCAGATGCCTGTACTCCACTGCTGCTGCTGTTTTTGGTGGTCATTCATGGTACTGGCATTCCCAAAACAATGCTGTAACTAGGTTTTACCAATAGCCTCTCATAGACTGTCTTTACCGTGCCAAGCCTCAACTTCTTTGCATGACACCTTCAGTCCTGGGCCATCAATTGCAAACTGAGGTTGCACCTTTACCAATGGCCTTCCATGACCTCTCACTGTGCTGAGCCTCAACTCCTTTGCATGACCCCTTCATGCTGTCAAAACCAGTACCACCTGGGTGACTCTTATACATTACCAAGTCCTGCTGCAGCACAAGGTACAACCGTGGCTATCTCTGGAACTCAACCTCTTTGTGCTTTCAGAAAACGCTTCCCAGAAGATGTCACCTCAATGATGCTGGTCTCTTCTTAATCACCGCTAATTTTTTAGCTCCAGCTAACCAGCATCAATAGTCCCAGTAATGCAAAGTTTTCACTTTAGTAGTTCTGGTATCTTGTTAATCACAGCTGATACTTCAGCCCCAGCTAACCAGAACCACAGAATCTTCACAATCAAAACAACATGGCCCTGATAAGAGTCTTTAATCTTTCTTTTGAAATTTCA
Organism: Montemys delectorum; assembly: GCA_019843815.1. Classification (NCBI taxonomy): domain Eukaryota; kingdom Metazoa; phylum Chordata; class Mammalia; order Rodentia; family Muridae; genus Montemys; species Montemys delectorum. The sequence continues at coordinate 1,714 of JADRCD010234576.1, forward strand.
TAAGCAAAGTCTCTATCTTTTGCACTGTTTTCAACATGATTTTTCAAGCTCCTACAAAACATCCCACAGAGTTTTTAACAGCCAGTGGCTACTTTTCTAGCTCAAAGTTCCAAATTCCTTCCACAGTCCTCCCTAAAACATGGTCAGGTTGTCACAGGAATACCCCACTCCTGGTACCAATTTGTCTTAGTCAGGGTTTCTATTCCCGCACAAATATCATGACCATGAAGCAAGTTGGGGAGGAAAGGGTTTATTTGGCTTATTTCCACATTGCTGTTTATCACAAGAGAAGTCAGGACTGAAACTCAAGCAGGTCAGGAAGCAAAAACTGATGCAGAGGCCATGAAGGGATGTTCCTTACTGACTTGCTTCCCCTGGCTTGCTCAGCCTGCTCTCTTATAGAACACAAGACTTCCAGCCCAGGGATGGCACCACCCATAAGGGGCCCTACCCCCTTGGTCACTAATTGAGAAAATGCCCCACAGATAAATCTCATAGAGGCACTTCCCCAACTAAAACTTCCTTCTCTGTAATAACTGCAGCCTGTGTCAAGTTGACACACAAAACTAGCCAGTACATTGTCAGAGTAAATTTGGCGGTCTGCATCGCTCCTTTCTTTGTTCCTATGACAATATCATAGCAGAGAGATGATAGAAACATCTTAAGAAGAAGGGGTTTACTTTGGCTCACAGTTTGAGAAGGTTCAGTCCACTGTGGTGTGGAAGGCACAGAAGAGGTGACAAGAGCATGCATCTGGCTCTTCACATCTCAAAAGTTCAGGAAGCAGAAGCTCCTGCTGGACGAAGACCCATGGCCAAACATTTAATACCAGCCTGATAGCCCAGCATCTCCCAGCAAGTCACCATATCCAAAAGGGCCAACAACCTCTACACATAGCACCACCATCTAGAGTACTGTTTCTCAACCCCTTGGAAAGGTAGAAGGACCTTTTCACAGAGCTCACCTGATACCATTGGAAAACACAGATATTTACATTATGATTCATAACAGCAGCAAAATTATAGCTATGAAGTAGCAACAGAAGTAATTTTATTGTTGAGGGTCAACCACACAAAGAAGAGTACTAAAAGGTCACAACATTAGAAAAGCTGAGAACCACGGGTCTAGAGAATGAGTGTTCAAACACATGAGCCTATGAGCAACATTTAACATTCAAACAAACAGTGTCCTAAGATTGAAATGTTGGCATTACATTACATTCAGAATGGCAACTAAGGTAAACAAATGACAAAGCTCCCTGAGAAAGGACTCAGAAGCCAAAGCTCTGCAGGGCTTAGCACAGCAGCCCAAACTGGGTTAAGAGGGACTTACACACTATCCTGCCTCTCTTGAGTAATGCAGGGAAGTTTTGGGACCCTTTAGGAGAAGTCTCCCACTCACTCAGCACTCTGATCAACTGGATCAAAACCAGGAAAGCAGTAGCAGAGGCTAACTTCAAGTAGGACCAAACTGATACTTCTATTTCTAGATGCCAATACTAGCATGTGGTGTAAAGATTTTTCAGAAGCTAAAAATCAGCATGTGGGGTCAAAAGTAAAGATAATGTGATGGTTTAAATGAGAATGGCCTGCCTGAATGTTTAGTCATCAGGGAGTGTCATTAACTGAGAAGGATTAGGAGGTGTGGCCTTGCTGGGGGAAGTGTGTTGCTGATGGTGGGCTTTGAGGTCTTAAAAGCCCAAGCCAGGCCCAGTGTCACTCTCTCCTGCTCCCTCCAGATCTGGATGTAGAACCCTCAGCTCCTTCTCCAGCACCATGTCTGCCTGTGTGCTGCCATGCTTCCCACCATGACGATAATGGATTAAATCTCCAAAACTATACCCAAGGTCCAATTAAATGCTTTCTTTTATAAGAGTTGCCATGGTCATTGTGTCTCTTCACAGCATTAGGATAATGACTAAGACAGAAAGAAAAAAAAAAGCAGAAATGAACCTGCAAACTGTAGTGCTCATCCCCAAGGAGGATCAGCTATTCAGGCAGTAGCTAGTGGCAACAGCGTCAGACCTTCAAAGTGGATGACTCAAAGGTCCAAAGAGACATACTCCCTGTTATGATTCAGCCTCATCCAGGCACCATCTTGAAAAGGGGAAGTAAAATAAAGCACTTCAGGAAGCTCAAAGAAGCCCCTTGAGGAAATGTGAAGTAAGGCAACTGCATGGCTTACTGTATGCTATGGAAAAAGTCTTGTAGACTTAAGCACATTTACAATTTCTTTCCACAACGGTTGGATGAAAACATTACTCAGTGCCATATGAGATCAACATCATTTATGTACCTGTGTCATAGTTTTAACACTTCTACTTCAACTAAAAGTTCTTTTTTCTCTCTCTCTTAATTCTCTCTTAAAAGATTTTCTTTAGGGCTGGAGAGGTAGCACAGTGATTAGGAACACTAGCAATGCCCACAGTGGGCTGGGCCTTCCCTCTTCAATCATGAATCAAGAAAATGCCCCCACAGACTTGCATGCTGGCCAATCTGATTAAGGCATTTTTTTTTTCAATTGAGGTTCCATCATCCCAGATGACCCTAGTTTTTGTCAAGTTGTCAAAATTCTAACCAGCACACGTGGGTTCCAGGGATTAAACTCAGTGGTCTGGCTTGTACAGCAGGGGCTTTACTCACTGAGCCATCCTGCCAACTCCTGAAGGCTTATCTATCAGACCACAGCCCTTGAGCCTTCTTTATCAAATAGTCTCCACAGAGCAGTATTAACAAGTTATAATGGAGACCTATTGCACCTCAACTTCCTGTCTCATCTTACATGTCCTTTATGGTGGGCGTATGCTCCTCCTGTATCTCTACTCTTCATGACTCCATGACTAGTGGCAGGAAATAGAAACAATCACATACAGTATTGTACCTGGATTTCATCTAAGAAAAATACGGACATCTATGTGAGGATACATGTGGAAGCTAGAGTTCAACCTGTTGTTCTTCAGAGGCTTCTGTCTTATCTTGTTTTTGTTTTTCTGTTTTTGTTTGTTTGTTTGTTTGCTTGCTTGCTACAGGATCTCTCATTGATCTGAAATTCATCAAGTACGTTAGCTGCCAGGCAAGCAGACCTCCCCAACACTGAAATACAGGTTTGTCACCATGCCTGCTTTTTTTTTAGACTCTGAGTTGAAACTCAAGTTCCTATGCTTGCTGAATTGTCTTCATCCCCTATACCTCTCTTTAATCAAATAGCCCATAAGAGATATTGTGCTGATATCATGCTGAAGTCAAATAACTGCCAAATTATATTAGGTAGGACTTAGAGCATCCTTATTTGAGCATTGACTATGTACAAGGCACACAACTAAATACTCTCAGTGTATTAGCTCATTCAATTCACCATACATGGCAGATTTTGTTAACTCTCTTTTCCAAATGAGGAGACTGAAGTCCCAAGGGTTTAAATATACTTCCTTATGGAGTCAGAGCTTGTAAATGGAAATTCATGTCTGTCTGTCTCCAAAGCATAAGTCCTTTCTATGCCTTACAAAGATCATATTTCACAGATACATTACAGTCCCTCTGTTTGCATGTAACTTGGAATTATTAGATTTTTTTTTTTATTTTGGTATAAACCTTTTCAGATTCTATTTGTCACCTTGGGTAGAAAACTGCCACATAAAGCTGATGCAGTGTCCCAAGAATGTGTTTCTTATATCAAAAAGCAAAATTAATTTATCTGATTTTATATTTCATGAGTGTCTCTCTTCCTCTTAAAGTTGTCTGGAGCAGTGGGAGCATTTCGAATGGCATTTTGCAAGCTACTTTGTTTGATCACCCAGCAGTCAACTTTGGTCTCTCTCCTCTTTCTCTTTTGTTTTAGTTTTCATTTTGGTTTGTAAGTAGTAATAGTAAAACAGTCTGGCTGTTAAAACATATATTGTATCCAAAGTGCAAGTAACAATGGGAATTTTATAGTTTGCTTGGGAAGGAGCAGAGGATGAAGGAAAACAGGGGTACCATTCCTGCATTTGCCTGACTGGTACTCCCACCACCAGGCTCCATTTTAACAGGGCATTCCACCACTCCAGAACTGAACAACAGAAAGCAATATAGAAGGAGAGGACAACTCTCTTATTAGAGGACTACTATTGTATCTTGGCCTTGGTGCTCCCGGACCCTGTGCCGTGGGATATCAGTGGGTTTGCCATAAACCTTTCCAGTGACCAATTTCCTTGACACCTAATGTCAAGGCCAGCCATCTACTACCACTCTCTTTGAGGCCCTGTTTCTAACAGTGTCCTGATTAGTTTTGTTGTCAACTTTAATATATGGCTCACACTGGTGTTATCAGAAATAAACATCTTTCACTTCTACAAGCCTAGCAGTACAGGCCACTCCATGTAAAGCTGCTTTTCCTTTTTCTGTTAGCAGATTAGCCAGCTAGGACAGTTATCTGGATTATAGGCTTTTTCAGGACCTCCAAACTCCACAGTCTGCACCGAGAGCTATGATACCCCCAGCTTATTACTTGCTGTCTAATAGGGATATTCTTTCAAGGCAGTATCAGTTAGCCATTGCTATATAACAAATCAAGAACTACATGTTTAAATAAGACATAATTACTATAGGTCACATGTCTACAAGTAAGATTGACTTCTTCACTTTGTTAGCTTGTCTAGGCCAGGTTAACAAGCCTCCACTGAGTTTATATATGCACATGCAGCCCACTGCCTGGTCAGCTGAGAGATGGCTGGTGAAAGTCATTCCACTCTCGTCATTTAGCAGGCAAGCTGGGGCTTGATCAGATGGGAGAAGCAAAAGTCCAAGAAACATGCAGGGGCTCATGAAGCCTAGGCCTAACAGTAATGCAGCCATTTGTATCATATTCTACTCAGAACAAAGCAAAATGTAAGGCCTGATTCAGAGGATAAAGAAATAAACTTGGTGAAGTTACACTGGGAGTAGCTGCAAAATCAAACTGTAAACATGTTTGGAAACAAGGAGAGAGATAAAATCCTGAGAACCTTTTTAGGGTAAATCTACTTTAGAGCAATTCCCTAGTCTTTTGTCTTTATAATTAGCTCTAGATCACAAGAGTTCCCACTTAGAACTCTCTCCTTTAAGATGTGAAAATATCCACATTTAAGAGAAGCCATAATAAAAAACCTTTACTAACACTAAATTTGTTTTGTTTCCTCTTCTTGTCACCATGCTGCCAAGGCACCTGAACTCACAATCAGATTTGTTGGATTCCTAACTCCTAACATCCCTGCCAGTTTTCACCTTGTTATTTTATGGGTTTTCTTCATTCACCTTTAATCCCTCCAAGTTCTTAGTCAAACAGCCCAAGAAAACAATTCAAGCTGTTTGGGATCAGAAAGCCCAGAAAGCCTTGATACAATCAAAACTCAAAGTTCTTAGTCAAGCCAAAAGTTCTCTTCCCACATAAAAGAACACTTGGGTCTGCTTTACCTCAAGAGGGAAGCCAGACCTGTCCCTGTGCTCTTTGCAGTTTGTGGCAGGAAAATTATGACTGATGCTAAAAGGGCTCTCCTTATGCAGCACAGATGTGTGATGCCAAGTTAACCCTGCATCCCTCTGTGACTATAACCCTGAAATAATTCAGAGAGCAAAAGGAAAGGGGGAATCAAACAGCCTGACAGCTGGAAGAATAAATCAAAAGGAGAATCCAGGAAAAGGTAAAATGGAAAGAAATTAGCCAGTGGCAACGTTTATTTTGGTGATGTGGGTGAAACATGCTGGAATATAAGATGGGGAAAAGAAGTGGAACAAATACCAGCTCTTTACACTGCAAAAGCGATTGCCTATTTGGCGGATCTCTTTTAAAACACTCTCTTCATTCCATTCCCAGCAGGGAGAAGTTTAAAGGGTGAAGCTGACTGATCAATTGAGAAACTAGGAGTTGAAGGCTTCCTGGGAGCCATTTCCACCTCCCTTCAAAGGAATCAGTTACAATTCTATCATCATAAAGATTCATCCTAAGACCCACACCCACATCACTGAAAGGCCTCTTCCCAGAGCTCTGCTGGCAAGGATGTGGAGAAAGAGGAACATTCCACCGTTGTTGGTGAGATTGAAAGCTAGTACAACCACTCTGGAAATCAGTCTGATGGTTCCTCAGAAAAATTAGACATAGTACTACCAGAGGAGCCAGCTATACCACTCCTAGGCATATACCCAGAAGATGCTCTAACATGTAATAAGGACACATGCTCCACTATGTTCATAGCAGCCTTGTTTATAATAGCCAGAAGCTGAAGACAACCCAGATGCCCCTCAATAGAGGAATGGATACAGAAAATGTGGTACATTTACACCAACCAAAGAGTAGGCATGGAGAGACTCATGGATCCAGCTGCATATGTGGCAGAGGATGGCCTTGTTAGACATCAGTGGGAGGAGTGGCCCTTGGGCCTGAGGGAGTTTGATGCCCCAGTATAGGGGAATTTGAGGGTGGGAAGATGGGAGTGGGTGGGTGAGTAGGGGAGTACCCTCATAGAGGTAGGGGAAGGGAGATGGGATAGGGGCTTTCCTGGAGAGGAGACCTGCAAAGGGGATAACATTTGAAATGTAAAATAAAATTTAAAAAAAAGAAACACTATTATAAACTAAAAGAAAAGAAAAAAGAAATTATTTTCAATATTTCATCTTTTAAGTTCCCTAAAACTCACAACCTAATGTAATTACTCAACAGGAAAATCATTGGGGCAAGAATAGATGCCCATCTTCCTAATGAGATTTGGAGACTCAACTTTACCAGCATATTGATTCCACCCTCACAGAAAGATGCCCGAAAGTTCTTTTTATGATATTTTTGCATTCTCTTATTCAGTGAAATTTTAAAGAATCCGAACATGGGTCCCAATGGCTTTCTCAGAATACATTAGGAAGGCATTTCCTTCCCAATTTAAAAAAATTTTATTGCTCAGTATGGAGGTGTTCTAGATGTTTCCTCTTGCACATCAATAAAACATTTGCCTCATTCTGGATGTTTATATTTCAAATAGTTGTGATTGGTTTTTTTAATGTTTTATTTGTTTATTTTTTAATTTTATGTGTATGAGTACACTGTAACTGTACAGATGGCCATATCATGTGTGTGGCCGCTGGAAATTGAACTCAGGACCTTCTGCTGGCCCCGCTCGCTCCAGTGTAATTCACTGTAGCTGTCTTCAGACGCACCAGAAGAGGGCATCAGATCTCATTACAGGTGGTTGTGAGCCACCATGTGGTTGCTGGGATCCGAACTCAGGACCTTTAGAAGAGCAGTCAGTGCTCTTACCTGCTGAGCCATCTCGCCAGCCCTGTGATTCGTTTGTTAAGCCTCCTCCTTGTTCATAAACCTAAGCAAGTCACATCTTCCTTGCTCTTATCCTTACTTTGCCAGGTATAAGTCAGTGTTCAACTAGCTGTTGCCTTTCTGAATTTTGCATTTCAAGTTTTCTGGCCTTTAATGAAGTATGATTGCATGGCTCTTTACTCCTGAGGAAACAAATAATCACCATACCTTAGAATCAATGTAACTTACACATTGACGGGCCACATACAGACAGGGTGTCAAGGTCAAGTAGATTCAACTGGGTTAGGTCTGGTTTTCATGACTGTTACCCTCTTCCTAGGACCAGAGGGCTAAGTCCGTCATGTTCCCCTCACAACAATGACAAAGCACCACCCCACAGAAAAAGGCTCAGCAATGATGCACTTCTACATTGTATCTACCTCCTTCTGATGAAAGAAGATAGCACAACCAAAAAGAACATATATTTCTCTTCTCTCTGCCAGGTGACAAGCTAGCATTTTCCATTGTTCCATTTGGGCACCACCATGAACCATACTGCTCGAGTTTCTAGTAACATTGCTAATGCTTATCAGATCTGTGAGTCCCTCAAGGTAACCTATTGAGCCTGACTTACAAAAGTTCTTTAGCAGAGTGGACAGAGCCTGTTTAAGAAATAAACTTAACTCCTGCCCAACCCCAGAAACTGATCAAGGTGATTATAGGAACACTAAAAGCAACCAATGTCATTCTAAGCTCTAGTGACTAAATAATAACTATGGACACTATGTGTCTATTTTTTATTGCTATAACAAAGTATCCTAGCCTAGGTACTTATTAAGAAAGGAAGTTTATCTAGCTCCCAGGTTTAGAGTCTGAAAGTTTAACATTGACTAGACTCATTCATTTAGTATCTAGTGCAATTCTCACCATGAATAGAATCCAAATGACACAAGCATGTATAGGTGTGAAAGATAGAGAGCAAGAGAGAGATCATGTGGCAAGACAGAACATAAGAGAGAATCAGCTGTCAGCCATACTCTATCAACTTGCTCTCATAAAAACTAACTCCACAAATTTTTTTAGCCTTAATCCCACTGAGGAAGCATTCCCAATGGCCTAGTTACTCTCAGCATAAGCAGCTAAGGACCTATGATGAACCGAAGGAGAGCAAGGACAGGAGGGAAGTCCCCTGCTGAGGCTTCCTGCTGTTTTGAAAAGTATGAGGACCAGAACAAGCAATGAAACTGAATTTCATGATAAATAAATGAATATTTGGCCAAACAAGAATAGCATATGTAACAGAATATGAAATGAGCTATCTTAGTTAGGGTTTTATTGCTGTGAACAGACACTATGACAAAGACAGCTATTATAAGGACAACATTTAATAGGGCCTGGCTTACAGGTTCAGAAGTTCAGTCGATTATCATGATGGCAGGAGCATGGCAGCGTCTCGGCAGGCATGGTGCAGGCAGAGCTGAGAGTTCTACATTTTCTTTTTATTATTATTATTAGATATTTTCTTTATTTACATGTCGTATGATATCTCATTTCCCAGTTTCCCCTCCGAAAAAAAAGAAAAAAGAAAAAGAAAAAGAAAAAGAAACCCTGTTCCCTCCCCTCTCCTCCTGCTCACCAGCCCACACTCTCCCACTTCTACATTTTCATCGGAAGGCTGAGAGTAGAATATTGGCTTCCAGGCAGCTAGGATGAGGGTCATAAAGCTCACACCCACAGTAACACACCTACTCCAGCAAGGCCACACCTTCTAATTGTGCCACTCTCTGGGCAAGCAGATAGAAACTATCACAAGTGTTTTTTGTTTTTTTTTTCCAGAAACAATGGTAATTCAATCTCTGGATGCAACAACTAAAACCTAATCTTGTAAGCCTTATTAAAGTCCTCTGCTGGTGAATCTTTGTGGATCCACCATGATACCGGGAAACTCTAGTAGCTACATCCTACCCCTCTGCTGTCCCTGTTCCAAAAACCATCACAAGTGCTTTAAGGAATGTATTGTCACTGTCTACAAAGTCACAGTAATCCAAATGGCAAAGTCCAAAGGGCAGCAATTGGAAAAGATCATTTGGAAACCCGTTGTCTTGTTATCACTTGAACAATAAGGCTACTACATAGACACTCTCATCCCGAGTGGTACTGCCCCGAGAGTGACCCAAAGCCCTTAATCTGAAAGGCAATCATGCCATCACCCAGTACTAGCAGGTTGTATATGCTGGGTCCCAAATGGGACCGACCCTTGGTTTGCTACCTGGGATCTTAAGATCTCATTCTCCCTCCTACACATTCCTTTTTACTGGATTCTGTTATGCCTCTATTTGCTCATTGCTACCAATTAATTTGAATTATGTGTCTTGAGTCAGTGGTTGTTTAACATGTCATGATTAAACATTTATTTAGTATGAGATCTGACTATAAAATAGAAGAGAATGCTTTAACACAACATAGCTTATGTTTAAAAACGAATGTTTTTATTTCAAAGCAGTCACTTTCTCCTAAATTTGTACATCCATACCAATGTAGAAGATGGTACTCACAACTGTTCCACCAAGCGACAACCATGGTGCTGCTTATTCTTGACTAGTTCATCCTTTTAGACCCAGCTCTGAGGGCTTCTCCTTCCTGGAATCTTCTGCTATCCATTCTTTTCTATCCTGTAGCATGCAATCAGGGCAGATCGTGTTTTCCAAGATGAATGCAACAATATTGTTTTCCGCGCACTGCTCTTCGATAACTGTGAAACTTGTTCCATCAAGACAGGGAGGATGTGATAGCTTATCTTCATTCTCAGCTTGACAAGCTTTAGAGTCACCATGGAAACACATTTGTGGGTATATATGCCTCTGAAGGTGTTTCCCAAATGTTTAATTAAACAGGAAAGCCTCATTCTGAATGTGGTGAACATTGTCCAGTGGCCTGGTGTCTCGGAGTGAATTAAAAGAATTAAATAAGCTGACCACCAGCATCATCTCTCCCTATTTCATCTCTTCTGTAGACAGTGCGAAGCTGCCAGATGCTTCTGCTGCCTTGAGTCAAAATAAACCTTTCCTTCTTCAATTTTCTGTTGCTGGGTATTTTGTCATAGCAATGAGAAGAGTAACCAATACAGTGCATCACTTTAAGATGTAAGTGTAGACCTAGCCATGCTGAAAGTCACCTGAGTGAAGAGACAACCTATAGAATATGGTTCTTACTGGGTTGCCTTGTTTCGCCCTGATAGGGTTTGTATTATTGTGAATTGTTCTGCTATGTTCAGTTGCTATCCCTGGGAGGCCTGCTCTTTTCTGAAGGGAAACAGAGGAGGAATGGATCTTGTAGAGACAGGGAGGGGGAGGGAGTGAAGGAAGGGATGTATTGTATAAGACAATAATTTTTAAAAAAAGAACTCGCAGAAATAACCTTGAGTACCTTCCATCATATGTGAGTAAAATATAAAAGACTATCTATATATAGCTTTCTACCTGGTTCTTAGCGGGAGAGTGGCTCTCAAACCCAAACTCTACAGTGAAGAAATTTAATCAGGCACAAGCAGAGACCAAATGTGGATGCTGGGTTTCCAGTCTCAGCTGAGGTCCCAGCTGATCAACTATCACCCATCAGCAGGCACACAGTCAGGCCTCTACACATGCCCGTCAGTCTGCCCGCCGAAACTCTCATCCAAGCAAAAAGATAAACCACTGTTCTTCAAATCATCATGAATTCATAACACACCTGCATGGCCACTGACATAAAATAATAGCTGTTGTTTTATCTTACTCTGTTTGAAGTGGACTATTGCACAATCATAAAAACTGAACAATGAAACAATGATGAAATAACTAGAAAAGAGAGCAATCTGGCCACAGTCTGGAATAAGCCCGGGTTTTAATCCCACTTTCACCTTTTACCTGCTTTGTGAGTTTAGGCACAGCCCTCAGATAATTACTAGTGCTTTGTGAGTTGTTTTGAGGAATTAAGGAACAACATTATAAAGTACAGTGCAGAGTTGTGATTCATAGTGAACATTCCTGTGTGTCTATCTGCTGTGATTATTTTTTCAGCTATGCCTTTATTGCTGCGGTTGCCATGGAAATTATATGTATGTGCTTGTCTCTCCCATTAATCCAGGAGGGCCTTAGTATCAGGAACTATATAGTGTACATCCATAGAGCTTATGGCCTAACCCAGTTATTCAGTTCACTGTTTTAAATCTTAGATATGGACTGGTGAGATAGGTCAGCAGTTAAGAGCTCTGACTGCCCTCGTAGGACAGTTTAGTTCCCAGCATTCACATCAGGCATCTCATAACTACCTATAACCACAGCTCCTTCTTCTGGCCTCCATGGGAACTACACTTATATGGTACCTATTCCCGCATATACACATATACACATAATTTAAAATAAAAGCAGAAGACAGAGACCTGCAGAAAGCCATGAAACGCAGTGCAGGCCAGAAAAGAAAACCACACACCCAACCCATCCCCAGCGTGGGCAGAGCCATAAACACACATAACCCCGCCTACTACAACACAACCTGGTGGAGGAAAGGAAAGATGTCCACAGAGCACCTGCACCTTCTCCCATGCCACACAAGCATGGCTGTAAATACCTAGAGGCCCGCCATGCCACCCATCACAGACAGAGAAGTTCTCCCAGAGGCCATGCGACCCACCTGCCCTGGGAGCCACTAGTGGAACAGACTGAGCACTGCGAAGAGAGATGGAACTGGAGACAGGAGGATGGAGAAGAGTAGCCTGTCATGAGTGGCCAGCCTGCCACCTAAGGCTATGGTGAAATTTCAACCTGTGCTGCTGCTGAGAGCCTTGTCTTGGTCCGTGGCTATGCAACAGCAGGGTTTGATGTCGATGTCAGTGCTAGCACATGTTACCACTAGAGATCACAGAACATCCCTGGGCCGAGCAGCTGCCAGGGATCATGTGGGTGTCCAGGAGCTGAGCAGAACTGACCCCGCCCTTCACTGGCTTCTGTGCTCTACAGAGGTGCCACTGAAATCCAGGGCTCTGAATTGGCCCACCCTAAAATCTACGTCATCTATTATCTGTTGGGGCACATGAAAGAAAGGGCGGATCCTACCATCCAAAATTGCAGGATCTCCATGACACCAGCCAACAACAGGATAACCAGGAAGAATCCCAGTAAGGATTCAATATTGATGGTGTCACAGAAGCCAGAGATCTCGAGCTAAACCAATGACTTATTGCAATGAACATTTGCAAGTGGAGATGTGTGAACAAAAGGGCATACTGTGAGACAAACACACCGTGACACACTACAGCATCCATGGCGAGATGATCCTATATTTTCTTTTGGTTGTTTGGTTATTTGGTTGCTTGCATGCTTGGTTTTTGGTCTGTTTGTGTGTTTTTTATTTCCTGGTTGGGGGTAGTTGCAAGGGTGGAGGGCTGGTAGAAAGGGACAGGGAGACAAATGGGACTGCGGTACATTATGTGAAATTCACAAAATAACAAGACATTACAAAAGTTTACATATATTTATATATGACTAACTTCAGGTTTGATTCATAGCCACAAAGCAATTGTATGGACAAGAATTTCACATCATGCTAACCACACGGTTAGTATTATTATTTTAAAAGTAGCATTTTTATTTTACAAGTGAAGACACGGACACTCCAGTAACCAAAGAACAAGCTCCACATCCCTGGCAGGGTTCAGACCCACTTGTGCTGACCCAACAGGCCCAATGGTCCCTTCTCAGTGCACTAATAGACTGAATTGTTCGTTCTCAACAAACTTCAAACATCATCACCATGAGCAAATTTTCAGGCAAACATTCAAAAATCAGACAAAGATCACATGCGGTCATCAAAAAGATCATCTATTTTATTCATCAAAAACTAAAATAACAATACACTAATCTTTATGTGAATTATAGGAATTCTTCCAAAATAAGACTTAATAGCAATGTTTCTGACAGCATCAGGCCACATGCACAAAGGAGAAGTGAAACTTTCAGAGGAGCATGACAGAACTTTTACATTCTAAGTATTCCTTCCTCCTGTCTGCAAGGGAGGCACTGTACGGCTGCAATAGCAGCCGAGCAGAAAGGTGTAAGGCTCGGACAAAGAAAGGATCGTCAACAACTCGTTGACTCACTTTATACTCAGAGAAAACACTTAATTCACAAATGGGAAATCCTTCAGAAGGATATCAGAAATATATTCAAAATTAAATTCTATATGGGAAAATGAAGAAAGAGATTTCAGATAATTGAAGCAAAGCTTTTTTTAATCCAACACTCTTTGGATCCAATCCAACTTGAGAACTATTTGTACAAGAGGAAATCTAAATTTTTTTCAGTCATTTGAAGAAAAACATTACAATTATGTGTAAAAAGGCAGGATTTCAAGTTTCCAAGAAAGTAATCTCCCCCCTCAAACAAAAAGAGTTTCAACAAGAAAACTCCTGCTCATAAAGTATTAGCCTTCACATAATTTTGAAAAGCTGGGCATAAATTTTTTAATATAATTTAATCGTTACTTACCAACTCCCTTGGCGAACATTTAAGGAGTGGATACTGAAGACAAACTGAATCCAAACTGTTGGGAACAAAAAGCATCCATTCAGGCATCAGACAGTCTACCTGGGAGATGATGCAGCAGGAATTGCTGAATGTCCCACGGAAGGGAATGATGTCAGAGGTGAAAAGGATCACGCAACAGGACCACGCTAGGTCATGTGGGAGTAGGTCTGGAAGTCTCCAAAAGCAATGTTTGAACTAAGAACTGACACCCGGTGTCCTGGTTTCCAAGGGCTACCACAGCAGATCACACAAATTGCTTGTGTGACACAACAGATGCTTATTTTGTTGTGGAAGCTATTAGCAAGGCCATTTTTTTCTTCTAAAAAACTTCTTGCCTCTCTCCTCCTAGCTCTCAGCGATGGCTTCCACTCCTCAGTGTTCCCTAGTTTGTAGCTACATCATCACTCTTTCCTTTGATGTCACATGGTGTTCACAATATGGAGCTCCTGACCTTCCCAGAGGTATATGCGTATATGTATGCATATACAACGATCCTACTTCTAAAAATGGTCACATTCTGAAGTCCTAGGAGTCAGGACTTTATCATTCCTTTTAGGGACCGATGTTATTCATGGGGCAGGATCTTCAAGATGGCCCAGTGGATAATAGAAGCACTTGCCTTTTTTTCGCTGGGCTCAATCTCAAATCCATGTGAGGAAAAAAACTCTACAAGGTTGTCCTTTAACCTCTACACATGTGCCTTGCCATACATGCGCGCTCTCTCTCTCTCCCTCTTTCTCTCTCTCTCTCTCTCTCTCTCTCTCTCTCTCTCTCTCTCTCTCTCTCTCTCTCTC
>JADRCD010234576.1:16337-46012 GCA_019843815.1 Montemys delectorum
CTCTCTCTCTCTCTCTCTCTCTCTCTCTCTCTCTCTCTCTCTCTCTCACACACACACACACACACACACACACACACACACCCCCCCCAAGTGAGGGTGGTGGTGGTGGTGATGGTGATGATTATGGTGTTGATGTAGTAGGATAGAAGGAAAGGCCTGCCAAAGGCCCTGTGGCAAGCATATAGCATATCTGAGGGTAACTGACTATCCTGTGGTCTCCCTTCTTGACTTACCTTGCTGTTGTGATTTTTTTTATCATGACATTTATTCAAAACACTATGATGACAGTGATGTAGACCAGAATCAGAGAGTGAGCCTAACATTCACATTTTATTGCCTGTTTCTGCAGTCCTCCTGGGCCTATCCTTGAAGGTGGAACACAGAGATTTTCCTGCACACTATTGCTATCACTAGCCACAAATGAAACAAAGTTTAAAATAGTTTGCCCTTCATTTCTTTACATCCTGGTAGATTGTGCGTGTAGTTTGAAGTCTCAGAATAAATTACTAAACCAAGCCTCATTTAGAAAAAGAGGAGGAGGAGGAAGAAGAAGAGGAAGAAGTCCTTGATAGTCTCTCTGATTACACAACAAACCTCCCTCCTGGAAGGCTGCATCTTATTGAGTACTGCCCTTATTTAAGGCTAGCTCACATCCTGATGCTGGGAACCATTTGTTTCTTTGAATCCAGTGTAACTAACCACACAACCAACTGTGAGACCACAGATGCAAAGCCTGGTTGCATGATTCCTGTAAACCGTTCTTCTTATGACACTGAAAATTGCAACAGATCCCAAAGGGTGGGGAAACTCCACAGTTCATGCCGGGCCGCCCGAACAGCGCAGCGCCAGGATGTCAAGGAAACCATACAGCAGCCCTGAAGGGCTGGGTCCAATTTGGGATGGTTGTCCTGGGAAGAGCAGAAAAGTAACGGTGTTTATATTGTTGTAGTCCAGAATACAGTCTACTTTGGAACAGGTTCTTCTAAGAAACTTCATGGGACCCTGAGCACATTGAGTCTCTTCAGGTATTCTGCAATACAATACAAGTCGCTTGAAGTCCATCAAGTGTAGGGTTATGGGGTCCTGGGTCCACTCCACCACAAGGCACGGCTGCTGTAGATGGAACATGGAAGTTGATCGCACCTACCCCACGCTGTTGGGTGTCGGACTGTAGGGGAGCCCCGGGAAAACGCTCCAGGGGTGAGGAAGCACAGTCTGCTTCAGGACAGCCGAAGCTGATTTAGGGGTCCCTAGACCTATGACGGAGGCCGGGGCAGTTTAGTTCTCAGGCTTTCAGACAACCAGGCACCTCTGGGAGCCACAAAAGAGCTGAAAACGGAGTGGTAGCCCACGAACTGGATCTAGCCCAGGGCCGGGGAGGAAAAGAGGGGTCCTCTGCCTGGTCCCACGGTGAGAGTTCTTGGCTTGGCAGCGGCAGGCTTGAGCTTGGCTTGGTCATGGCTGGAAACGCAGAGAGGCCTTCTACAGGAGATTAGAGAGTGGCTCCATAGGTGAAGGCCTTCTCCGTGGCTCCCCACAGTGGATCCCAATGAAAAGAGGCAGTCTATGGTTTTAAGGCATTTATTGTCATGGTGGAAAATGAATGTGTAAAACTGTACCTCACTTCTCAGAGCGGGCCTGAAGTTAAATATCTTTTGCAGGGAGGAGTATCTGGAAAGGAAGGTTTATTGGCTAAGCTCTTCAGGCCTTTAGCTACCTCATTAAAATGGAGATCTGTCTTGAGCCTACGTTACCTGTGTTCACATCCTCTACCTATGGCAGGGCTTGGAGCATTGCTCTTACATTACTGAAGGCCACAAATCCATGGGGAGCTGTGGCTAGTAACAGGAGCCTGGTGTCCGGGAATCAGGCGAACAACCTTCAGAGTCACTGGGGTTTCAAGTCTTAGCTCAACCAGGAACAATGCTGCCTTTCACAGATCCATAATCAAGTAAAACATTCATCTCCCTTTCACAAGTTTTATTTGACTTCTGGGAGCCTAGACACATATAAAGCACTAGGATCTGTTGTTAATACAAGGTTCAAAACTAAATTGCCCCTGATTATGTCACCTTGGTTGTACTTCAAAGTGCTAAGGGCAAACCTGGATAATGAAATATGGAGCAGAAATTATCGCACTGATTTTCCCTCAGCCTCTCTTATCCTGTTTATATCTTTTCTGGGGAGGGGAAACAAACAACTCTTCCAGATCCTTACATTATAAACAAAGGACTTCCCTAGAATAGTATGTCACCACTAAGAAGCCAGTAAGAAATAGCTAACAGGTAAGGAGTTTAGTGATATAAGGCACCCAAGAGACGCACATGGAACCAGGAGATGCTCGTCTCACTGTGGGTCCGTTTACCAGGTGTATTTGAGTAGGAGAGAATAAGCAGACGTGCTTGGCACTCAACTTCACTGCCTTTAAGTGGATATACATCCTCTGCTCATGTGGATTTTGTGAAGTTTGGTGAATTTTTGTGGGGAAATATAACAACAGTAAAGGGTCGTGAATACTGCAGGTCTGATCACTGATTCCTTATCTCTACTGTCTCTCTGAACCCTCTGGCCTCTAGCCTCTGCTCCTTCAATTACCTAGTCACAGTAAACAATGCACTCTTGTCTCCAAGAGGGCACACACGCCTCCCCCCACCCCCAGTCCTTCTGCTTAAGCATCAGGTATAGCCAACCATTGCTATATATGAATTACTTTTACTGCTGTTGTGATAAAACACACTGACCAAAGTAACTTAGGAAAAAAATGTTTATTTTGGTTTCAGGACACAGTCCATCATGGTAAAAGAGGCATGACAACAGAAGCTTGAGGCAGTTGAACACACTGTATCTACAGTCAGAAAGCATGAAAGCCAGTGCTCAGCTCACTTGTTCTGTTTGGCACAGCCCGAGATCCTTATCCAGGGAATAGTCCCACCCACAGTCAGGGTGTGTTTTCTCATATTAATTAACCTAACCAATTTAATGCCTTATAGACATTCTCACCTTCATCTACAGAATCTCTCATAGGCATGACTAGATGCTTGTCTTCTAGATGTTTCCAAATCCTGTCTAGCTGACAATCAGAACAACCTGTCAGAGCAGCATGTTTCAGTCCAGTAGTTGTCAACCCTAACTAAACATAAGAATGAGCATAGTAAATTTTTTTTTTTTTTTTTTTTTTTTAGTATTGTCAATGCCTAAGCCCCAGACCACAAGCTTTCATTCAATTGACCTGGGCAATCAGTGATTTCAAAACTTGAAAAGCACTTGTGTTGACTTGAACTGGCAACCAGAAGTCTTTTCTAAACCACTGTCTTGGATACTCATGATCTGGAAACACAAGAATATCTATGATGAACATGGACAGTGTACTAAGCTTCATGACTCATAGCAGGTATTTAAACAACACTGGAGGATGCATATAACCATTTACATAACCAAAAAACAACTATCAATGGTGAAATTTAAGAAAAAGTAGCCTGGGAACTTCCAAATCTCTTCCAGTTAAGGAATACACCCTTTTCCTTCCCTCCCTAAAACCCACAGCAATAGTTACTAAGTCATATCTGTTTTTTTAATTCGGTTATAACAGAATTCATTCTCATGGTCGGCTTGGGTTCTGCAGTTTCCTAATTGTGCTTACAGAGCCCTGGATTTCCTCTATGTGATAAAGAGTACTGCAGGGAAGGATAGAGTGGACCTGGGAGATCTGGAGCCAGATCATGTCATCAGGACCTTCAACTTTCCTTTCTCTTTTAAGACTCTGATGAGCCTTAGCTCCAGGGACCCTCTGAATGAACCACACAGAGCCAGAGATCAATGCAAAAGCAAGAAGAATTTACTGTTCCAGCACACTGGGGTTGTCTGATATCGGAGGGAGAGGCAGCAACCCCAGGCAGCCAGTTTAGCGAGTTTTTATACAGTTTCCAGGGGCAAAATAGAGCATCAGCAACTAGGCACAATGTGATTGGCAGAACTATTAAACTGATTGGTCCTTAGGGAATGAGGTAGCCAGTGTTTCCGTTATCTGTGGGTGGCTGATGGTGGGTTCCCCCTGTGGTCTTTCTGAGGAATGTAAGAAGCCTCTCGCTTCCAGAGGGGAGGGGTGCCTATGTGCTCTATGACCTTTCTCTTCTAGGAGGGAAGGGGTGTCTGGTGGAATTTTCCAAAGCTCCTGAGCTGACCTCTTCACTCTGACCTCTCAACTGAATATACACTTCAGCTTAAAGAATGACTTGCTCCTTTGTTTAAGTGAAATGATTTGGGCTGAGGGCTTTGGGGCACACACCTGCAGTGCCAAAACTTGGTGAATGTTGAATAGAGATTCAAGGCATCATTGGCTACAGGGAATTCAAAGCCAACCTGGGCTACATGAGAGTTATCAAAATGGCAAATACATATACACTATAAATGAAGATGTTTTTAAAACACTGCTATAATTAATAGGCTACAATTTAGACCCTACAAGAATTGCTTATATTTGAAAGTAAAGAACTACAGCAAAATGTATTCATCCTAAACCTGTCCTGAGTCAGTGTGAATGATTCTAAGGGTACCACAAGATATCCCCATGGAAGCAGATAAGCCTTCATTGTTGCCCTACATAGAAATCAAGGTTTAGATGTGGATTTGAAAGGAGCTGAGCCACCTCTGGACACGTCTCAGTGCTCAGAAGCCTCGCCCAGCCTCCTGTCCTATGCAATAGTAGCAACAGCTACAGAAGCCCAGGATACTTGGTAGCAGTGGCATTCACTGCTTTTCTGAGGAAGAAGGTATCACATAATTCTTACCATGATGTTCAAAGTGAGAACTTTAATAGTATTCTAAAATAACATTTATGTCATTTTCTGATTGTAGAAGTAATTTTTTGATAGGCAGCTAACTTTGCCCCAGTGCTTGCTGCTCAGATCTCTGAAAACAAGAATTACACAGCCTTCCTTCTTATTTCAAATTGAAGGAAGGAAAAGTTTTAGGGGAAAAAAACTGTTAATAAAACTTGTTACTTGGTACAATTAGTACATGTTGATAAAGCAGAGGGTAGCATGAACTACTATTTCAGCAAAATACTTTTTTGCTGTTGTGTACAGAAATGAAATTGAACTGTACAAATTAAGAGACTTGTGTCTAGAGCCACATGAAAATATAAGCACAATGTGCCTTAATTATTCTCCCATTGTTGAACTTTAAGATTATTTACTCTTTTGAGCTCTGCTAGCTAGCATGGTGATGGACACCTTTGAATATGCATCTTGGCCTGCACATCAGCTCATGCTGGCTGCATAAGTAACAATGACAATCAATAGCATAGCTCTGCACAGCATATTTTAATGAGATATCCCTGTCATTCTCTCTGACCTCTAGCTATCCACATTCATGTATTATTTGTGACCTTTCCTTGTTTAGTGCCTTTAGCAGTTTCTGGCTATGCCTCTAGGCTTCTGTCCTATTTTGTTTTCAATGACTCTTCTGAGGATTCTCTTTTCATCCATTTGTGTCAGGTATCGTGGTCATCAGAGCTGAGCTCCTAATCAGAGCAGACTCTCCATGTTGATGCATTCTTTTAGTCTCTTGAATCTTTTTACAATTCTTTAGAAGCCATTCCCCAGCACCTTAAAGGACTTAACTCAATCTTACTTTCCCCTCTTCTAATACCCCCATGTTTTCAAAGTATGAATTAAGATTAGCAGAAAACAAGCTTCTGGCACAAGCCTGCACTTTGTGAACTCTATTTTTTTCCCATGGGAAATCCCTTATGCTTAGAGAGTATAGCTTTGGGTAATTCTTTAGATCAGAGGTTCACAGGAAAATGTAGCTGGAATTTGCACTCATTAGCATCCAAGTTGTAGTCAAACACCCTTCTATATTCTATGCTTCAGCAGAAGAGGCCCAGAAAACTATACCATTGTCATAAGACAATTCTTCAAGCTACTTTTTCCAGTGTGGTTAAAAGGATTACTCTGAACCACCCGTGCCTAATTGTCCAGAGCCTCTTTGAAGACAGTTGGCCAAGGAGAGAAAGGAAAGTTCTTGAGTGTTTCTGAGCTGTAGTTCCTTCTTTATAATTATAGATAATATATAATTCAAAGGTCTGTGAAGACAATGGAAAATGTGCTACATGTCTCTATTTTAAATTCTATTTCCTTTCTTTTCACCTTCCTGACATGATTGAAAGGACCATTATTTCCTTAGAGGGCATATGAAGTCTGTCTTCTGGTGAATTATTAGCATCTTAAGGATCAAAGCCTGTGTGACCCTCTTTGACTGCTGGACTCAGGCACTTCACACAAATGGCTCTATAGAGCCATCTCTACAGGCACAGCTGAGATTCAGCTCAAGTCTCACCAACTCTTCAGAGACAAGTGTTTGCCAAAGATGCCCATTTATAGCCTAAGAAACAATTTATCACACAACACCCCAGCCTGATCTATTTAGCAAGTCCCAAACAACCCAGGGTTACATAGTAAGACACTACTTGGAGAAAGAAAGAAAGAAAGAAAGAAAGAAAGAAAGAAAGAAAGAAAGAAAGACAGACAGAAAGAAAGAAAGAAAGAAAGAAAGAAAGGGAGAGAGAGAGAAAGAAAAAAGATTAGTAAGATTGAGATTCACTTAAACAATACATTTTATGAGGCAAAATAGACACAAAATATTATCAGGACAGTATATAATCAATATGAGACCAAGAACACTCTTAATTTACTCTGACGTAGAAGAATTATCACAGTACCCCACAGATTCCGCACTTAAATTTTTATTAGTCTGGTATTACTAGGGAGATTATCAGCTTAAGATCTACCATTCCATCGGGTAGTGATGGCACATGCCTTTAATCCCAGCACTTGGGAGGCAGAGGCAGGCGGATTTCTGAGTTCAAAGCCAGCCTGGTCTACAGAGTGAGTTCCAGGACAGCCAAGGTGACACAGAGAAACCCTGACTCGAAAAAAAAACAAAACAAAAAAAAAAAAAAAAAAAAAAAAGCTACCATTCCGAAGTAACATCCTGACTTTTGTATTATTATTTTATTATGTGTATGGGTGGTATGGATGTTTGGCCTGCATGTTTGTCTCTGTACTATGTGCATGTAGTGTCATCCTCTAGAGCTGGAGCTACAGATTGTTGTGAGCCATCATGTGGCTCTGGGAATCAATTGAATGCTAGAAATCAAACCAGGTCTTCTGGAAGAGAATCCAGTGCTCTTACCCACTGAACTGTCTAGACCCTAACATCCTGATTTTTTTTAACAGGCATTGAGAATGAAAACTCTCTCTTCAAATCACACACACACACACACACACACACACACACACTAGCATAATACATGCAAATTATTGAAGGGAATAAAATGCAGAGTTCTTCTAGAAAGGCAAGCAACTCAAAGTAATTTGAGGATCATTTAATAGGAAGAGAATAGGGGCAGATGACAGTATTGAAGAAACAGGCGTTCGAAATCACAAAGGGGCTGACATGCTCTGTACAGAGCTAAGGGCTGCAGCCTAGAACTGAAGCAGACCTAGTTAAAAGTTTCAAGAATGGAATTCTTGAATCCCAGATGGAATTCTTTGTCCTTCTAAAGTTAGAAGTGACCATGTGCCTTTTTTGGATCATCTGAATATGAGTAAAAAGGACATGGGTCACCTACCTATGTACATTTAAGAACCAGTGAGAGATTTGTCATGTCTCATTCGCTTTTAGCTAATGACCAAGAATGTTAAGATATTTCCTGAGTGACTACTATGAGCAGAGCACTCCTGTGGCGTGACAGTAGCCTTGTTTGTCTTCGTCACTTTGATTTTCAGGTTGGTTTTTTATTTTAATTTTTTATTGGTTATTTTGTTTATTTACATTTCAAATGTTATCCCCTTTCTGGTTCCTCTCCAAAAACCCCCTGTCCCACCCCATCTCCCTGCCTCCACAAGGGTGCTCCCCCACCCACCCACTTACTCCCTTCAGGTTGTTTTATTACTGCAATAAAACTACAGGCTATTTTGACTGACATAGGAGGAGAATAGCAGCATTGGATTTATATTTTTTCTGTAATAAATGGAAATACAAAGAATGGAGTAGAGGTAAGGGAAGAAGTTAATTACAGACAAGAAAATCAATAGAGAATGACTGCAGTAGTCTGAAAAAGAGATGATAAAGGTCTAAAAGCAAGAACAGTGTAGGTAAAGAAAAATTAGTAATAGTTGGCAAATACTTCAACTGCAGAATCAGCAAGTCTATTGATAAAATGTAACATATAGATGCTTTATCCATCTGCTCCTACAAACAAGTTACCTCCAAAACTTACCAAACTATAACAAAGGCAAACGTGTATTTGTCTGACAGTGTGGAAGGTCCGGAGACTCAGGCACACCTTAGCTGGTGATTCTCACTCAGCTGTTTTTTTTTTTTAGGTTGCATAGTCAAGAAGCTGAAGGTTGCCTTCCCGTCTGCCATCTGCACACTGGAGCTGAGGTTGTTCCACAGCCTGCTGTGCACAAGTTCTGCCAGGAGAGAGCTGGTCTCCCAGGAGTGCTTTCACTCCCCAACTCAGAGATGAGATAGCCACTTGCTCTCCAATAACTGTGTGGAGCAGGGCTGTGAGGAGCACTCGGGGCACAAGAACAGTGGAGCAGCTGGGACAAGATCCTTCTGGTCCACCAGATGCACCCAGAGCTTGGGCTGTTCCAGAGCACTCTGTACACAATTTCTGCCAAAAGAGAACTGGTCACACAGGAGTGCTGACACAGGCCTATAGATCCACAGGAAGAACAAGCTCCAGCCAGAGACAGCAAGAACATCTAACACCAGAGATAACTAGATGGCCAAAGGCAAATGCAAGAATCTTACCAACAGAAACCAAGACTACTTGTCATCATCAGAACCCAGTTCTCCAAACAAAGCAAGACCTGGATACTCCAACACACTGAAAAAGCAAGATGTGAATTTAAAATCACATCTCGTAATGCTGATAGAAGATTTTAAGAAGGACATAAAAAAAAAAACTCCCTTAAAGAAATACAGGAGAACGGATAAACAGGTAGAAGCCCTTAAAGGGGAGAAACAAAAATCCCTTATTGAATTACAGTAGAACACAAGTAAACAAATAGAAGCCCTTAAAGAGGAAACACAAAAATCCCATAAAGAACTATAGAAAAACACAACCAAGCAGGTGAAAGAATTGAACAAAACCATTCAGGATCTAAAAATGGAAGTAGAAGCAAAAAAGAAATCACAAAGGGAGACAACTCTGGAGATAGAAAACCTAGGAAAGTGATCAGGAGCCATAAATACAAGAACAGAATACAAGAAATAGAAGAGAGAATCTCAGGCTCAGAAGATACCATAGAAAACATTGACACAACAACCAAAGAAAATGCAAAATACAAAAACATCCAAGAAATCCAGGACACAGTGAGAAGACCAAATCTAAGGATAATAGGTATAGAAGAGAGCAAAGATTCCCAACTTGAAGGGCCAGTAAATATCTTCACCAAAACTATAGAAAAAAAACTTCCCTATCTAAAAAAAGCAATATCCATGAATATACAGGAATCCTACAGAACACCAAATACATTGGATCAGAAAAGAAATTCCTCCAGTCACATAATAATCAAAACACCAAATTCACAAAACAAAGAAAGGACATTGAAAGTAGTAAGGGGAAAAGGTCAAGTAACATAAAGGCAGACCTATTAGAATTACACCAGAATTCTCACCAGAGACTATGAAAGCTAGAAAATCCTGGGCAGCCATCATACAGATGCTAAGAGAACACAAATGCCAGCCCAGGCTACTATACCCAGCAAAACTCTCAATTACCATAGATGCCAAAACCAACATATCCCATGATAAAAACAAATTTATACAACATCTCTCCACAAATCCAGCCCTTCAGTGGATAATAAATGGATACCTCCAACACATGGAGGGAAACTACACCCTAGAGAAAGCAAGAAAATAATCTTTTTTTAACAAACCAAAAAGAAGACAGCTACAAAAAAAACATAATCCCACGTATAACAACAAAAATAACAGGAAGCAGCAATCTTTTTTCCTAATAACTCTTAATATCAATGCACTCAATTCCCCAATTAAAAAGACATAGACTGACAGACTGGATACTTAAACAGGACCCAACATTTTGCTGCATATAGGAAACCCACATCAGTGACAAAGACAGACACTACCTCAGAGTAAAAGGCTAGAAAACAATTCTCCAAGCAAATGGTCCCAAGAAACAAGCTGGAGTAGCCATTCTAATATTGAATAAAATCGACTTTCAACCTAAAGTTATCAAAAAAGATAAAGAAGGACACTTCATACTCACCAAAGGAAAAATCTACCAAGATGAACTTTCTATTCTAAACATTTATGCTCCTAAGGCATGGGCACCCACACTCATAAAAGAAACTTTACTAAAATTCAAAGAACATATTGCACTGCACAAGATAATAGTGGGAGACTTCAACACCCCACTCTCAGCAATGGACAGATCATGGAAACAGAAACTAAACAGAACATAGTGAAACTAACAGAAGTTACGAAAAAATGGATTTAACAGATATCTATAGAAAATTTTATCCTAAAACAAAGGAATATACCTTCTTCTCAGCACCTCATGGTACCTTCTCCAAAACTGACCATATAATGGTCACAAAACAGGCCTCAACAGATACAAGAAGACTGAAATAGTCCCATGTATTCTACCAGATGACCATAGACTAAAGCTGGTCTTCAATAACAACATAAACAGTAGAAAGTTCACATACAGGTGAAAGCTGAACAACACTCTACTCAATGATAATTTGGTCAAGGAAGAAATAAAGAAAGAAATTAAAGACTTTTTAGAATTTAATGAAAACGAAGCCACAACATACCCAAACTTATGGGACACAATGAAAGCAGTCCTAAGAGGAAAACTTATAGCTCTGAGTACCTCCTAAAAGAAACTGGAGAGAGCTTACACTAGCAGCTTGACAGCCCACCTGAAAGCTCTAAAACAAAAAGAAGCAGATACAACCAAGAGGAGTAGATGGCAGGAAATAAACTCCAGACTGAAATCAACCAAGTAGAAACAAAAAGCACTATATAAAGAATCAACAAAACCAGGAGCTGGTTCTTTCAGAAAATCAACAAAATAGACAAACTCTTAGACTAACTAGAGGGCACAAAGATAGTATTCTAATTAGTAAACTCAGAAATGAAAAAGGGAGACATAACAACAGAAATTGAGATCCTACTACAAAAGCCTATACTCAACAAAACTGGAAAACCTGGATGAAATGGACAATTTTCTAGACAGATACCAGGTACCAAAGTTAAATCAAGACCAGATCAATGATCTAAACAGTCCCATATTGACTAAAAAAAGAATAGAAAGAGTCATTAATTCTCTCCGAACCATAAAAATCCCAGGACCAGATGGGTTTAGCACAGAGTTCTATCAGACCTTCAAAGAAGACCTAATACCAATATTCCATAAACTACTCTACAAAATAGAAACAGAAAGTACTCTACCCAATTTGTTCTGTGAAGCCACAATTACTCTAAGCCTAAACCACACAAAGACCCAACAAAGAAAAGAGAACTTCAGACCAATTTCCCTTATTAATATCTATGCAAAAATACTCAATAAAATTCTTATAAACTGAATCCAATAACACATCAAAATGACCATCCATCATGATCAAGTATGTTTCATCCCAGGGATGCAGGGATGGTTCAATATACAGAAATTCATCGATGTAATTCACTACATAAACAAATTCAAAGAAAAAAAAACATATGATCATCTCATTAGATGCTGAGAAAGCATTTGACAAAATCCTACACCCCATCATGATAAAAGTCTTGGAAAGATCAGGAATTCAAGGCCTATAGCTAAATGTAGTAAATGCAATAAACAGCAAACCAGTAGCCAACATCAAACTAAATGGAGAGAAACTTGAAGCAATCCCACTAAAATCAGAGACTAGACAAGGCTGCCCACTCTCTCCCTATCTACTCAATATAGTACTTGAGGGCCTAGCCAGAGCAATTGGACAGCAAAAGGAGATCAAAGGGGTACAAATTGGAAAGGAAGAAATCAAAATATCACTATTTGCAGATTATATGATAGTATATTTAAGTGACCCCAAAAATTCCACCAGAGAGCTCCTAAACTTGATAAACAACTTCAGGAAAGTAGCTGGATATAAAATTAATTCAAACAAATCAGTGACCTTCCTCTACACAAAGGATAAACAGGCTGAGAAAGAAATGAGAGAAACAACACCCTTCACAATGGTCACAAATAATATAAAATACCTTGGTGTGACTCTAACTAAGCAAGTGAAAGATTTGTATGACAAGAACTTCGAGTCTCTGAAAAAAGAAATCCAAGAAGATCTCAGAAGATAACAAGATCTCCCATGCTCATGGATTGGCAGGATTAATTACAGTAAAAATGGCCATCTTGTGGAAAGCAATGTATAAATTTAATGCAATCCCCATCAAAATTCCAACTCAATTCTTCATAGAGTTAGAAAGGGCAATTTGAAAATTCATCTGGAATAACAAAAAAAAACCTAGGGAAACAAAAACTATTCTCAACAATAAAAGAACTTCTGGTGGAATCATCATCCCTGACCTCAAGCTGTACTACAGAGCAATTGTGATTAAAAAAAAAAAAAAACTGCATGGTATTGGTACAATGACAATCAGTTAGATCAATGGAATAGTATTAAAGACCCAGAAGTGAATCCATACACCTCTGGTCACTGATCTTTGACCAAGGAGCTAAAACCATCCAGTGGAAAAAAGACATCATTTTCAACAAATGGTGCTGGCTCAACTGGCAATTAGCATGTAGAAGAATGCAAATCAATCCATTCTTATCTCCTTGTACAAAGCTCAAGTCCAAGTGGATCAAGGACCTACACATAAGACCAAATACACTGAAACTAATAGAAAAGAAAGTAGGAAAGAGACTCGAGCACAGGGGAACAAGGGAAATTTTCCTAAACAGAACACCAATAGCTTCTGCTCTAAGATCAAGAATTAACAAATGGGATCTCATAAAATTTCAAAGCTTCTGTAAAGCAAAGGACACTGTCAATAGAACAAAACAGCTACCAACAAATTGGGAAAAGATCTTTACCAATCCTACATCCAATTTTAGTATATGTGCTGCTGAAGTGAGCACCCAATCCTACATCAAATAGAAGGCTAATAGCCAATTTATACAAAGACCTCAAGAAGTTAGACTCCAGAGAACCAAATAACCCTATTGAAAAATGGGGTACAGAGCTAAACAGAGAATTCTCCACTTAGGAAACTCAAATGGCTGAGAAGCACCTAAAGAAATGTTCAACATCCTTAGTCATCAGGGAAATGCAAATCAAAACAACCCTGAGATTCCACCTCACATCAGTCAGAATGGCTAAGATCAAAAACTCAGGTGACAGCAGATGCTGGAGAGGTTTTAGAGAAAGAGGAACACTCCTTCATTGCTGGGGAGATTTCAAGCTGGTACAACCACTCTGGAAATCAGCTTGGCAGTTCCTTGGACACATGCTCCACTATGTTCATAGCAGCCTTATTTATAATAGCCAGAAACTGGAAACAACCCAGATATCCCTCAACAGAGGAATGGATACAGAAAATGTGGTACATCTACACAATGGAGTACTACTCAGCTATTAAAAACAATGAATTCATGAAATTCATAGGCGAATGGATGGATCTGGAGGATATTGTCCTGAGTGAGGTAACCCAGTCACAAAAGAACACACATGGTATTCACTCACTGATAAGTGGATATTAGCCCAGAAGCTCAGAATATGCACGATACAATACACAAACTGCATGAAACTCAAGAAGAAGGAAGACCAAAGTGTGAATACTTCGGTCCTTCTTAGAAAGGGGAACAAAATACCCAGGGAAGGAGTTTACAGAGACTAAGTGTGGAGCAGAGACTGAAGGAATTGACAACCCAGAGAGCCCCACCTGGGGATCCATCCCATATACAATCACCAAACCCAGACATTATTGTGTATGCCAACAAGTGCTTGCTTACAGGAGCCTGATATAGCTGTCTCCTGAGAGGCTCTGCCAGTGCCTGACAAATATAGAAGTGGATGCTCACCGCCATCCATTGTACTGAGCACAGGGTCCCCAATGAAGGAGATAGAAAAAGGACCCAAGGAGCTGAAGGGGTTTGCAGCTCTATAGGAGGAACAACAATATGATCTAACCAGGACCCCCGGAGCTTCCAGGGACTAAACCACCAACCAAAGTGTACACATAGTGGGACTCATGGCTCCAGCAGCATATATAGCAGAGGATGGCCTAGTGGGTCATCAATGGGAAGAGAGACCCTTGGTCCTGTGAAGGCTCTATGTCCCAGTGTAGGGGAATGCCAGAGCCAGGAAGAGGGAGAGGGTGGGTTGCTGAGCAGGGGGAGGGAGGAGGGAATAGGGGAGAGGTTGTAGGGGAAACCAGGTAAGGGGATAACATTTTAAGTGTAAACAAGGAAAGTATCTAATAAAAATAGTTATGGTAATAATACATACCAAAAGAAGAAGAAGAAGAAGAAGAAGAAGAAGAAGAAGAAGAAGAAGAAGCTGAAGGTTTGACTTCCTCACAAAGATTCCAGATTGGCTACAAACATGTCCAAGCCAAAGACAGCTGTGCTGACTGTGCTGGTACCTCATATCAACCCACTCCAATGCTGAGGAACCAATGATCCCAAAATGACAGGAGATAATTCTGGAGGAACCAAATGTCATTACTCAAGTGATGGCATTACCATGTTTTGTCAGTACCATTGAACCTCTCTTATGCCTAAACATCCTGCCAGGAAACAACAGAAGCACCCTCAATCACAATAAAGGACCCTGCTGTGAGGAGCCAACCCTGTGGACATATTCTCTTTAAGTCGTGCATTCAATTCATACAGAAAACTTTCATTGAGTGGATGTTCCAGTCATTCAATGCTAGGCTAAGCTAAAGTCTTTCTGGAAAAGTACCTGCTAATGTTTCTGTTCAATCATGATAGCTATTGCTATTGCAATAATTGTTCAAAGCAGGAGACATGGGAAGCATTCGTGGGAACTTGGGGAAAGACATCTAGGTGTCCTTGACTTATTTTCCTACCAAATGATGAAATTTCTCTAGCAGCAACTTCGCTCACAACCACCAAGTTATTTTATCCTAAGGATTGAGCTCTCCATGCCTTTTACATCAGCCATGAGAGTGACAGAAAGCTTTTGTCTCGTTTCAGAAGGGAGAGTCTGCCTTCCTACATTGTCAATTATCCCTCGGCTATAATTTAATAATCAGAATCCTGTAAGCCTCAGGAGCATGATGGGCAAATAAAAACTAGGAGCATCAAATCTTCATTTTCATTCTGGAAACTTGATTTTGGTAACTACCACCTTTCAGCTTCTTGCACAATCCATTGCAACACATCATGATACACCAGGAAGTACATAGGAACTAAAAAGGTGCCCATTGCTGCCACATGCAATTAGGAATAGTCTTGGTGACACATGAAAAGTCAAGGTACAGTCACTCTAGCCAAAATAGTAATGGTAGAATTACCCATGTTCACCCCACACTTATGAACATACAGACATCACTAGATAGATTCAGCAGGTTATAACAAAAAATGAAGACATGAAGTTGTAGATACATTGTATTCATATATAAGATTATACAAGACCATATAATAAAAATATTGTTTTAAATTAATCAGGACATCTGGCTCTAGAAATTTAAGATTATCAAACACATCCTAGAATTTAAAAGTAATGATCCATTTAAAGGAGGCTATGTTGCAAAGTCATTATGCCAGAAGAAAGACAAGTGTGGCCAAAAGATGTGAAAAGCAATAGAGAACACCAGACATTGACCTCTGGCATTTGCACAGGCATACACAGAGAAGCACAACTACATACGGACACATGCATAGACCACATGTCTACACTTATACACACAAACAAGAAAAGAGTGGATGGTACCTGAGGTTAACCTCTGGCTTCCACAGCACGCACATGCTTATACAGAAGAATGGGAATAAAAATAAGAGTGAATGGAAGGGATGGGAGGAGATGATGAAGGAAAAGAATGAGAATTTGCCTTGCTAAAGTCATTCTCAGAGGCTCTCTAGAGACTCACCCATCCCAGGTCTCTGGCACATCCTAAAAATATCACACACACACACACACACACACACACACACACACACACACACACATCTGCTACTGATTCCTGTTCATACTCCAGGTCCTCTCTGCTCAGCTCTCAAAACACCTAATCCCCACTAACGACCCCATCCCCCTTCCCATCCTCCCTACCACCCAGTTGCCTCCCTCCACCTACTCCCAACTATTTTATTTCCTCCTCCCTTGGACCCTCCTTTGTATTAAGTTTTTTTTTTAGGTCTGTGAATGTAGCATGGGTATCCTGAACTTTATGGTTAATACTCATTTATAAGTGAGTACACACCATGCATGTCCTTTGGGTCCAGGTTACCTCATTCAAGATGATGTTTTCTAGTTCCATCCATTTGGCTGCAAATTCCATGATGTCCCTGTTTTTAATAACTGAATTATATTTCACTGAGACTCCTAGCAGTGGGGAGATGGAGTCTGAAGTGTCCACCTCCTGTAGCCAGCCAGGACTCCCAGTGGAGGGATAAGAACACCAACCCACCCACAAAATCTTCAATCCAAATTTGTCCTGTTGACCAGAAGTTCAGTGATGAAGATGGAACAGAAATTGAGGGAACGACCAGCCAATGATTGGCCCAACTTGAGACCCATCCCATGGGCAAGAACCAATCTCTGACACTATTAATGATACTGTTATGCTTGCAGACAGGAACCTAGCCTAACTGTCCTCTGAGAGGCTCCACCCAGCATCTGACTGAAAAGATGGAGATTCCCATAAAGAAATATTAGATGGAGCTAGGGAGTCTTATGGAAGAGTTGGGGAAGGATTGAGGGACTGGAGGGGATAGGGACTCCACAGGAAGACCAACAGAGTCAACTAACCTTGGCCCTTAAGGATTCCCAGAGATTGAATCATCAACCAAAGAAAGAGCGTGGGTTGGACCTAGGCCCCCTGTACATACGTAGCACATGGGCAGCTTGGTCTTCATATGAGTCCCCCAACAACTGGAGTGGAGGCTGTCCCTGAACCTGTTGCCTGTTTGTGGATCCTGTTCCCCTAACCAGGCTGGCCGCCTTGTCTGTCCTCAGTGGGAGAGGATTGCCTAGTACTGCAGCGACTTGAAGTGCCAGAGTGGGTTGGTACCCGGGGGCCTCCTCCTTCTCAGAGAAGGAGAGAGGCTGGGGAAGAGACCACATGATGAAAGAGACTGGGAGGAGAGAGAGGGCTTTGATCATAATTTAAGTGAATAAATAAAATAATTAACAGGAAAAAAAAGAACTTGCCTTGCTAGATTCTGGCAAGACACCTAAAACTATCTATGAATCCATCCAGTAGGATCTTTCAGTCTGGCCCTCACCAAAAAGTCCTTAGAATCTTGCCTTCCACATAAATATCCTTAGGCCTCCCCTAAATTGCCCATTGATGCAAAGAGTTCTTAATGCAATGTCTTAATTTCCTTGGGTTGCTATAGCAAATTGTCCTAAGCTGGATATTAATAGATATTGGTGTTTCTAAAATAGATTTATTCTATCACAGTTCTAAAGGATAGAAGTAAGAAAGCAATGTGACTACAGGACCATTCTATCTGAAGGCTTCAAGAAAGAATCCTTCCCTGCCACTTTCTCATCTGATATTGCCAACGAGGTCTGGCATTCCTTGTACCTTGTAGCTTCACTGCTTCAATTTCCATCTTTATCTTTGTTCAGATAGCTGGCTGCCCTTCCTCTATGTGCCTATGCCTGCCCAGGTCTCCCCTCCTCATAAATGTCAATCAGTGGTTTCACACTCCATTCTAATCCAAGATGGCCTCATCTTAGTTTGATCACATCCACAAACACCAGAGTAAAGCCACATTGTTAGAAGGCACTTTATATCACTTTTAAAGGCACAATTCAACCCAAAGCCATTCCCAAATGGTAAGTATTGTACATCTGAAAACACACTCACATGGTATTATAAATATGATATTTCACCTCCCTGACCTTCTCTGTGGAGCTGGAATGATGTCCTCCTGTCCTTTTCAAAGGCTTACTGCCATCTCTTTCCCTGCTACTCCCTTTCCATCGCTGATAAGTTATTTCTCCATAGATGAAATGAGCCAACTCAAGCCAGATTTTTATATATATATAGCTGCCTTCCAGGGGCAAGTTCACTGGCCCCAAGCAAGGAAGCCAGGGAAGTCACCAATGGAAAGAAGAGGAGAGGGGGAAGAGAGAGAAAGGAGCATGCAAACAGAGAGAGAAGAGAGAGGAAAGAGAGGAGACCAAAATAGGCTGGGAAGTTCAGGGCGGCAGGTAGGGTGTATATGACTAAAGGATGCTGGGAGAACCTGGAGGCCAGGTCTGCTTTGAAATGTGAAATATGCACCTCAGCCCCTGGTCCCAAACCAAACAATCACTCTTGCCTTTCTTTTCTCCTTTTTTCTCCCTCTCTATACAAATACTAAGAAATGGAGGCAAGATCAGCACTCCAACTTCATCCCTGGCTATATAGTGAGTTCAAGGCCAGCCTGGGAAATGTGAGACCTTGAGTCAAAACTAAACAAATAAATAAAAATAAACTAATAAAGTAGAAATCAGACACTCAAAATTTAGACTCAGACACAATGGTCTATAAAAAAATCACAATATAAAGCACAAGGAGGTAAAGGAAAGGGATAACATTTGAAATGTAAATAAAGAAAATATGCAATAAAAGAAAAAATGCATGACCATTAAAGAAAAAGTTCAAATATACAAAACAGAAAAAGCACATTAGGAGGAAAAAGCGGCTGAGTGATGGTGGCTGTGGACTATGGCTGCTGTTGGAGTCAGGTGCTCTTTTGGCTGCCACAGTTTTTGTTGTTAAAGTTTGGTGTTAAAATTGTATTTGTTTAAATTGTTTCTAAACCCCCTATCCCAACCCTCCTCCCCCTGCTTCTCTATGAGGTTGCTCTCCCACCGACTCCTGCCTTCCAGCCCTGGCATTCCCCTACACTGGAGCATCAAGCCCCCTCAGGCCCAATTCCTCCCACTGACATATGTGGCTAGAGTCCATTTGTACTCTTTGGTTAGTGGTCCAGTCCCCGGAAGCCCCGGGGGTGGTTGACCAGTTGACACTGTTGCTCCCCCATGGGGCTGTAAACCCCCCTCAGCTCCTTCAGTCCCTTCTCCAACTCCTCCATCGGTGACCCCTGCGCTCAGTCCAAAGCATTATTTTTAATGAGAAAAAAAAAAATGTATTTGTTTAAATTGTTTCCAAATTATTATGACATAAAAGGAAGGGGTTAATCTTCTGAGATAAAGAATCATAACTTAGCCTGACTGTGTTGTGACAGTAGCAGAGAGGCTCCAGCCATGCATGGTCCCCGATTTCATTCTGGCTTCCTGGAGGGCTGCAGCTTGAGTTTTTTTTCTTTAGATAAGCATCGCCTGCCCTCTGCTGGCGATTCAAACATCACCAGATGCAAGGGTTTGCCTTTCTTGTCTCCCAAGACAAAATGATTTTTATAAAGATCAAGAAAGCAAATATAAAATCATTCTTCCTGTATTAAAAGCATTAGTTATGTCCCTGTAACCTGTTTTCACCTTCTTTCTGCACATCCCCACGTCAGAGTGAAACATCCACACACTCGCTGCCCTCCTTACCCTGAATGAAGTACAGGTCCTCAACTGGGGCTTCAAATTGTCACCCAGACAGGAGAAAAGGCTGGGGCCCACAGTATGCAAGGCAGGTTTTCTTCGGTTTATAAGGTGCAGGGGATCAGGAATGAAATACTGCAGAGTGACTGGGGTCAGAAAAAGTGTTTGAAGTCAGAAAGCAATCAGAGGGGGCTAAATTCTCAACCTCAACACTGCTGGCTTTCAAGTGGGCAGTGCTTGACTGTGGGGATGTCCTAAGTAGTTCAGTATGTCTCTAAGCATCCCTGACTTCTACCCACCAACTATCGGTTCCCTCCTCCTCTCAGCGATGGCAGCCAAACATACCTCTGGGCATTGTCAAATACCCCTCTACCATGTTGGAGTGTGTGTGTGTGTGTGTGTGTGTGTGTGTGTGTGTGTGTGTGTATGTGTGTGTGTGTCCATGTGTGTCCGTGTGTCTGTTTGTGTCTGTCTGTGTGTATCTGTGTGAGTGTCCATGTATGCCCTGCATGTGTATTTATGTGTGTTTATGTGTGCATGATCACACACACATGGAAGACAGAAGAGTCATCATATTTCCTCCTCTATCACTCTCCATTTGTTCCTTTGAGACAGGATCTCTCCCTGAACCTTGGGTTCAAGTTTCCTCAGCGGGCCCAGGGATTGATCCTCCTGTCTCTGCTTGCCTCAGAGCTGGGATTATGCGTGTGCATGGCTTACTTGACTCATTGCCTGGATTCTGGAATCCCAACTTTCATCTTCATTTCTCAGCAAGTGCTCTTAATAAATGAACTACCTCTACAATCAGAGATCTACATCGCCAGACCCACCTTCAGTTTCCTCTTCAACCATCATTCTTTGTCGTTGTTGGTTTTGGCAGTGGTGGGGAGATGGAGGGTAGTAGCCGTGATAGTGGTGGTGACAGTGGCAGTGGCAGTGATGGCAGTGGTGGTGTTTCTGCGGACTCAGATTGCCTTGGGTTTCAGGAAAGCAAATCCATGTCCCTGATGTACATAATGCACCCTGTCTCCTATATCCCAGGCTGACTTCACAGTTGCCATGCAAGTCAGTGATGTTCTTGAACTTCTGACCATCTTGTCTCCATCTTCTAAGCACTGGGATTCAGGCATGCCTACATGACCCACTTATGTGATATTAGGAATGGAACTCAGGACTTCCTGAATGGTAAGCAAGCACTCCCCAAGCCAAGCCACATCCCCAGGCTTGTGTCATTTTTAGTTTGTTAATTACTTTGTTTTTTGGTTTTTGGTTTTTTTTTTTTTTTTTTTTTTTGTTTTTTTTTGGTTTTTTTTTTTTTTTTGAGACACAATCTTGCTGTGTATCCAAGACCAGCCTTGAACTTGAAATTTCCCTGCCTTGACCCACCCAGTACTAGGACTACAAGTGTATGGCACTGTGCACAGCTTAAACCAGTCAGTTTAAACATCAACCTTTCAGTGTACAAATATACAAGCATGGCAAGAACAACTGCCACAAGCTGACATCAAGTTTGTATCAAAGCTGGTAACATTTCTCATCAGGTCAAGGCACTTGCTGCCAAGACTAACAACTTGAGTTTATTTCCTGGAACCTACATGGATGAAGAAAAAAAACAATTCTTGTAATTATCCTATGATATAAAGGTAACTTTTATTTGCCAGATGTAATTGTCATCTTGGAGGCTTACTGATGAATAAGCTCACCCTTTCTGGTTCTTTCTGAATTCACACTGGCTAGTTCAACTCAGCTGTTCTGGCTCAAAAATCCTCTCCAAGCTCACTGATTCAAACTGGCTTCTCTCAGCTAGTCACTGAATTGCTCTGCTTGGAAAAACTGCCTCTGCATTCCACCAGCTAAACTGCACTGACTGCACGAACTGCATGAACTCAACTGAACGGCCTTCCAATCCTGATTCACTGTGTGCTGCTCTTAAATAGCCTCTCTGTCCTACCTCTGACTCACTCTGTCAAATCTTTCTCTGATTCACCACTTTGTCTGCCCGTCAATTAGATGTCATTTTCAAACATGGCTGCTTCCTTCTTCAAACTAACTTTGCCTTCATTGTTTGAGATTAAAGGTGTATACTAAGGGCATGTCTATATTCCATCCAGAGGGATTAAAGGTATGTCATTCCAGTTGAATCACACAGACCTAGGTCTTTGGATATGATCCCTTGCCAGAGGAAGTCATATTTCTGGACTAAAATTCCTTTACACTCTAGCCTCCACATAGGTACACACACACATACATACACACACACACACACACACACGCACACACACACGCACACACACGCACACACATACACACACAAATAAATAAATACCAAGAATTTAACATTTTTAATTTATATCTTTCAAGATCATTGTCATTGGAGTTAAACAAAACATATGGAGTAACCATCATGTATAAGGCAGTGTATTGAGTTCCCGCAAAGGAACAACAAGTGAGACCCCTGAGAATGGGTGGCAGGAAGCAGATACACATAACCTGCAAAAATGAATCATAAGGTAGGTATGAAACACCCCAGGGAGGGCTGAAAACAGCTCCTCAGCCTTATATTCCCATTTTTATAATCAAAAACAATTCTCACGACCTCTCTTCCTTCTCTTCTTCATCTTCTTTTTTTGTCTCCTTCCTTTTTTATTTCTTTATTATTTATTTATTTATTTATTTATTTTTGTATTTGACATCAAAATTTATTTGGGGCCTGGGACAAGTATGGTCACACACACCTTTAATTCCAGAACTCAGAAGCCAGGGGCAAGCCATTCTCTGAGTTTGAGGCCAACCTGGTCTACACAGTGAGTTCAGACCAACAAGAGCTACAGTCTCAAAAATTATTTTCACTTGGATACCTATAATCCCAAATTTGAGAGGCTGAGGCAGGAAATCCTTGAGTTGAAAGAAACGCTAGGCTATGTTTTAAAAACTTGTCTCAGAAAAAAACATTTTTTTAAAAAATCCATCTGGTGCAAAACCTTGACCTATGGTGAATAAGGTTGTTTATTCTGCATCTGTTCTGAGAGTGTTTTTTCTGCACAGATATTGAGGTCGAAGGATGCTTCTCCAAACTGTATTAGGTTTGTTCCATAGCTAGATAGACATTATGTAAACTTTCTGAAACCTAACACATATGGCCCCAAGGCCTTTTGGACAACAGACTATAGATAAATACATTGAAATTAAAAGAAGATGAAGCAACACTAGAGGCAATTCTTCACAGGAGGTGTGTGTTCGTGTCTTGCTTGCATCTTGTGCCATATAAAAATGCTTCTGCGATAAGTGGAGAAGATGAGTGTGTGACCTGCAGGTGGGGCCTGTGGGCCTTGCTGGAATTTCATCCAGAGACCAGTCACTATTTACATCCATTGCCCTAGACAGAAGTCATATCTCATTACAGAAGGAGCCGGGTCCCTCTCCTCACTACTCAAAACAGCTGCCTACCTCAGAAGAGGCTTCCCTCCAGCTCCCGATAGCAAGGGCCTGCTTCAGCCTACCCAGTGCATGCTGTACTCAATAGCTTTCGTCTTTCCCTTTCAGCCCAGCAGGCTAGAGCCAAGACCAGCACCTCTAGCCTCTGCCCTGCTCTTCTCTGAGTGAATGCAGAAGATATTTTTGAACATCCAGCATGTGCTTAGGCATTGTGCTTGCTACTGTAACCTTTTTTTTTTTTTCTGCTTCTTTTGGGGGAAGAAGGGCAAAGGGCAGAGATATATCAACCTTTTTTGTATGTTCTTACTTTATAGCCAGTAGGGTCCAAGGAAGTCTCAAGGTATTATCTGAAAGATAATACCATGCAAGGGATGGGGATAGTAGAACACTTACTTAGCATGTGCAAGACCCTGGATAGACCCCAGCACTAGAAACTAAAAACAAACATTTGATAATATAAAAACTCTTTTAACATGTCATAAAACATATTTACTTATTCCATAATTAATAGTCATGAATTTCTTTTTCCTCTCTATTATGTGCAGATGTCAGCAGCTCTTATG
The DNA here is from genome assembly GCA_019843815.1 of Montemys delectorum. Taxonomy (NCBI): domain Eukaryota; kingdom Metazoa; phylum Chordata; class Mammalia; order Rodentia; family Muridae; genus Montemys; species Montemys delectorum. The sequence continues at coordinate 40,090 of JADRCD010234576.1, forward strand.
GCTTTTTGCATAGTGTGTCTTCACAAATGGCGTGGGTTAAAGCAGTTTGTGTTATTGTTACGTCAATAGAATCTAAGTCTCCAAATGCTCATCCACTGTTCTTTTATCTATGCATCTCTATTCCCCCACTGAATATTACTTGAAACCTTTGTATGTGCTAACTGCTGGTACTTAATGAATGTTTGATGAAGAAATGAAAGAATGTTCTTCTAAACACTGTGTTAGGATTCCCTGCCTTTCTAACGGGGCTCTTCCTGTTCCCTTGAAACAGCTGTAAGAGTTATTTAAATGAGAGTCAAACTGTACAACTTTCTGAGGGAGTCCATGCACCTTAAAAAGTCATTTTAAAGCCCATTGGTGCTGTTGCTAGTGTCTAGTCCCAGCCCTCAGAAAGCAGAAGCAGGGGCTGGAGAGTTGGCTCAGAGGTTAAGAGCACTGACTGCTCTTCCAGAGGTCTTGAGTTCAATTCCCAGCAACCACATGATGGCTCACAACCATCTGTAATGGGATCTGATGCCCTCTGGTGTGTCTGAAGACAGCAACTGTGTACTAAAATAAATAAATCTTTAAAAAGAAAGAAAGAAAGAAAGAAAGAAAGAAAGAAAGAAAGAAAGAAAGAAAGAAAAGAAAGAAAAGAAAAAGAAAACAGAAGCAACTGCATCTCTGAGTTCGAGGCCAGCCTGGTCTACAGATGAGTTCCAGCACAGCCAGAGCTGCACAGAGAAACCCTGTCTCAAAAAAAAAAAAAAAAAAAAGAAGTCATTTTTAAAGTTAAATCAAATTAATACAAAAATGCACTTTGACCACAAGAGTGACAGGAACTTTCCCTTTTATACTGAATGGAGTTAAGGAGAAAATATTACCTCCCCTCCCTTTAAAGGCAGAAATTGACAAGAGATAAAAATGTAAAACCTAATCGAAAGGAATCCGGGAGCTTAATGCGTATAATCACATCTCTTGGGAGTGTGGGATTGCAGGATTTTGAGATCCAGGCCAGGCAGGAAGGCAAGGCAGCATCCTGTTTCAAAGACACAAAAAGTGAAAAGAAAGAATACAGGATCCTACTGGAGTTTATGTAACACAAAAAGAGGAAAGAATCACCACAAACAAGGAAAACAATGATTCCAAAATGCATCATGTAAAGATATTTTGGTTCAATGTCCTGTGGAAAAATCCTCAAGAAAACAATTGGCCTCCAGGGGGCGCTGTACCAATGTCCAACGGAAACTTTGCTGGTACCATAAAGCACAAGAGCTGGAGACCAAGAATGGTCTCAAAGCCGCGAGGTGTCAATCGATTTCTGAACCAACTCTATGTAAACCACCACCTTCCAGGGAAAAAGCACTAAAAATCCAAACCAAAACAAAACAAAACAAAAACAAAAAGAATTGGTGTCCTGCTGCCCCACAATCTTCATGCAGTGCAGGGACTAGGAGGAATGAAGAGTGGGAAAACTGTAGTCAAAATATTGTATAAGAGAAGAATTAAAATTTAAAAAGAAAAAGAAATTTTAAAAAAAAATAAAGAAAGAAAATAAATGCATGCCAGCTTAGTATCCAGCTAGATTTCTCTATGCTTATATGATCCAGGACTCAAAACTAAGAAATGGTGCTGCCCCCCTTCAGACTAGTGTTCCCATACAAGTTAAAGCAATTAAGGCAGTTCCTGACAGTTATAACCACAGGCCAACCTGACCTACACAATCCCTCCTGATATGCTCTTCTCAAGTGATTCTGAGTTGTGTTAAGTTGACAATTAAAACTAGCTTTCAGGCTAGAGAGATAGTTCACTGATTAAGAACACCAGCGGATCCTCCAGTTCCTTGGGTAGATTTGCCACTCCCACAGGTGGCTCACAATTGTCTGTAACTCCAGTTCTAGGAGACCTGATGTCCATTTCTGGCCTCTGCCAGCACCAGCCATGCATGTAGTGCACAGATATGCATACAATGCATAGACACGCATACAGCAAAAACATCCATTGTGGTGGTTTGAATAAGAATGCCCCCCCATAGGTGTATATATTTGAATGCTCAGTTATCAAGGAGTGGCACTATTTGAGAGAGATTAGGAGGTATGGCCTTGTTGAAGGAAGTGTGTCACTGGGTGTGGGCTTTGAGGTTTCAAAAGCCCATGACAGGCCCAGTGTCCTGCTCTCTGCCTCCAACAAGGCCACACCTATTCCAACAAGGCCACACCTATTCCAACAAGGCCACACCTATTCCAACAAGGCCACACCTAATAGTGCCATTTCCCAGGAGCCAAGCTTATTCAAAACACCACAACATCCCTTGTCAACTTGACATACACATCATAATGATTCCTTTCTAGTTTGCCCCCAAGATCTTATGTTAATACCAAAATATAAAATGTAGTACAGCTTTAAAATTACCACAGTCTTTAAATTTTTCAATGCTCTAAAAATTCAATGTCTATTTTAAAACTCCAAAATCTCTTATTGACTTGCTCCTATAATATTTTTTAAAATGATTAATTTGACAATACTGAAGTACTACAACATGGAAACCAGCCATTACTGCAAGTCAGGGCTCTTCTGTTGGCCTGAAAATAGTCTGTCAAACATTTCCCCGCCAGAAAAGTGCCAGAAAAGAAGACCCTAGGGAGTGCTAAGAATTAGTGTAAAGCTGGGTGGTGGTGGCGCACGCCTTTAATCCCAGCACTTGCAGGCAGAGGCAGGCGGATTTCTGAGTTCAAGGCCAGCCTGGTCTACAGAGTGAGTTCCAGGACAGCCCGGGCTACACAGAGAAACCCTGTCTCGAAAAACCAAAAAAAAAAAAAAAAAAAGAGTTAGTGTAATTCTTTGGAGGCAGAGGCAAGTGGATTTCTGTGAGTTCAAGGCCAGCCTGGTCTACAAAGCAAGTTTCAGGACAGCCAGGGCTGTTACACAGAGAAACCCTGTCTGGGAAATGAGAGAGAGAGAGAGAGAGAGAGAGAGAGAGAGAGAGAGAGAGAGAGGAAGAAGGAGGAGGAGGAAGAGGAAGAAGAGGAGGAAATAGTTCCTGAAGTAAGTAAGCCTCTAACACAGGTGACATATTTATTAGTACATTCAAGGTACTGTTCTGAGACATAGCAAACCACAGTATACAAAATGCATGTTTTACCTTCCTAGAATTTAGATTCTATCAAGACTGACATTACAAAAAGGTTTAAAAGGCAATTCACATAGTAAGCTAAGTAAACACACTTGGAATAGAGGAAGATAATCCAGGTGGGGTACTACCAGGCGGTGCAATCAGGGCTGGGGTAGTTACTGGCAATTTAAAAGAGGGTGGCTGGGGGAGACGTCACAAGTAGAAACCTTAGGGATATAAGAGAACAACTAAATCAGACAACTTGGGGCAAAGGTAGGAGATCCCGAGGAAGAAAAGCCAACAAAGACAGTGTGCAGGGCAGGAGCATGCATGGTTTGTTCAAGAAGTGGAATAGAAGTGGAGTGAGGTAGCAAAGAGTCAGCACACGGCTTAGGGAGTGAAGGAGGAGAGAGTGGGCAGAACCTTACAGGTTGTCACATTGACCGAAGCCGTGAAAGCTCTCAGATAGAAGAGGGAGAAATAAACAAAACGTAACAAAATGCTTGAGTATCTTGGTTAGGGTTTCTACTGTTATGATAAAACACCACGACCAAAAGCAGCTTGGGGAGGAAAAAGTTTATTTCAGCTTAAACTCTTGTGTCACACTCCATCACTGAGGGAAGCAAGAGCAAGAACTGAGGCAGAAGCCATGGAGGAGTGCTGCTTACTGAACTGTTCCTTCCAGTTTGCTCAGCCTGCTTTCTTTTAGCACCCAGGACCACCAGTGCAGGTGTGGTACTGCCCACAGTGATCTAGGCCCTCCTCTTCAAACAAGAAAATCTACTACAGGCTTCTCCACAGGCCAACCTGGTTGGAGGCATTTTTTTTTATTAGATATTTTCTTTATTTAAATGTCATACGATATCTCCTTTCCCAGTTTCCCCTCCAAAAAACAAAACAAACAAAAAAACAAAAAACAAAAAACAACAACAAGAACAAACCCCTGTTCCCTCCCCCCTGCTCACTACCCCACCCTCTCCTGCTTACTGGCCCTGGCATTCCCCTACTCTGGGACATAGAACCTTCACAGGGCCAAGGGCCTCTCCTCCCATTGATGACCGACTTGGCCATCTGGTTAGAGGCATTTTTTAGCAGAGCTTCCTCTTCCCAGATCACTCTAGTTGTGCTGGGTTGATATAAATCCAGCCAGCACACCAAGACTGGGTAGTTTTTTAAAGAATTTTTTTCTTATAATTTGAATAGCTGGGACGTTCAGAAGCACAACACCAGCATCTGCTCAACATGGAAAGGATCTCCTGCTCTACTGCAAGACAGCAGAGCAGACCTCTGGCAATGCCCTGGCTCAAGTCCCTTCCTCTGCTTGTACAGTAGCATGTGCCAGCCTCAGGACCTTGCAAGCCCTAATTTTCTTTCCAAACCCCACTTCCAAATTCCATTAGCATACGGACTTTGTGGCTAAGTTTCCAATACACAAGACAAGACAGGGCATAGAGACCACTTTCAACCCATAGCTACTGGCATGGTCCAGCTGTCTTTCCAACATCTCTTGGGCTGTTGGGCAGAGAACAGACTGAAGCAGAGCCCCTGTGACCCCCAGAAGATTGCTTCAGAGGCTGTTGTTCCAGAGGAATAAAATTCATCCCTCCAACAGCCTTCACCTCTAAAGGTGCAGCCACTTGCAGTGTGTCCCATCTACTCTGGCAATGTCATCTGGTAAAAAAGATAAAATGAGAGAGGACATGATGGTTAGTTAGTTTCCTAGAAAATAAGAAAGATGTAAAAATGTTATCTGTTTTTCCATCAAGGAAATTGAGTGGACCCCTGTCACTTTAAGACTAAAGAAGCTAAAGCTGGTAAGTTAAGAGTAACATTACAATGGTACCAATTAACTCTGGGGGAGGGGAGGCTGCCCCAGCATTCTTATTGTGTTCCCTGGTGACTTCCACAGGCAGGTGAGTAACCTGGAAGCACTCAGTCTCCAGAAACAATAGCCTTATTTTAAAATTCTATAACACTGATGTAAATGGTACAGTCCAAAAACATCCATATCAATTCAGGTCATTAAGGGAGGACAAAATTCTGTTGTCCTGGAAACAGATCTCTTTGAATGTACCACCATGTGTTCACTGGGTATCATGATCATTAACGCCCAGTATCCTGGACACCTACCAGATGCACAGAGTAGGGGTTGTGACAGTTAGGTTATACTGCGCTTTTCAATGTATACTTAAAAAGAGGGTTTTTTTTTTTTTTCTTAAACTGTACTAAGAAAAGCCAATGCCCGATGCTTAGAGGACAAAGCTTTTCAGCAGGTAGTAATCTTTTTTCTCTGACCCCGTCTTGGCTGAGCTGAAACAAAAACCAATTACCCTCCTAGATCAAAATCTTGAGATGCCTCAAGAACTGTTTTAACTAGGTTTTAGAACTGTAGGCTGCCTTTCCACCAGCCTCCCTGCCTGGTGTGGGATGTAGCCAAATTTAAAACATCACCAAGTAATGGAAAATTGCTCAACTCTTTCTCTTATGCTCTAATTACAATCGTTATAGTCACTTTGGGGTGAGCCTCAGACAGTTTTTAATGGAATGACCCATAGGTCATTTTGAACCATTTTTTTCTCACCCTTTATTGGCCTCATCCCATTCTCTTGGAAGCCTGAAACTCAATCTCATAAATAAAATAAAAATTCAAACTGACATTTGAAGTGAGGTCCTATAGTTAAAAATGTTCTTTGATTATATCGTGACTCAAACATTTCTGGTCAACTCTGTAGCGTAATGAGGGTCCACATGGAACTAGATCTCAAGATCTTGGTGTTACTGTGGTCATAGTGAACCACTCGAGCTGTACATATCATCTATAGCCTAGGCTGG